>CM025789.1:128037716-128078641 GCA_014635995.1 Sarcophaga peregrina | reverse complement strand
CTCCCGTTGAAAACCACTTCGAGCAATCAACAGTTGGATAACATAATTCCAAGATAGCTACATACAGCTTGTAAATATTCACCTCTACCACCTCCTGATGTAAATTAATCTATTTCTTTGGACAGTTGAGTGTCTAAATCAGTTACCTTATTAATTCGTTTTATAGAGATTTTGCATACTTCGATGGCATCAAATAACTTTTTATCACTGGAAGTAGGGTTTTCCTCATCTGAGATGCGATTATCGAGGTCGAGTGCTATAGAATTTTTTTCACGGCCTTTTGCAGGGTCAAAATACATATGAATTCACAGTCCCGAAAATCTCGAAAAATCCCGGGACAATTTTTAAAAATCCCGGGATTCGGGATTTTGTGAAACCGAAAATTTTGCGAAAGAATTTAGGTGTGAAGCCTTTCAAAATACAGCTGGTGCAAGAATTGAAGCCTAACGACCAACCGCCATGCAGAATTTTTGATGAATGGGTTCTTGGAAAGTTAGTTGAAGATCTTCTTTATCGAAAAATGGTGTTAAGCGACGGAGCTCATTTTTGGCTCAATGGATACGTAAATAAGCAGAATTGCCGATTTTAGAGTAAAGATCAGCCAGAAGCATTGCAAAAGCTATCAATCCATTCAGAAAAAAATACAGTTTGGTGCGGTTTATGGACTGGTGGCATCATTGGACTCTATTTGTTCCAAGATGCTGCGAATCATAACGTAACTGTGAATGGTGAGCGCTACCGTGAGTTGATATCCAACTTTTCTTTTCCCAAAATGCAAGAGCTCGACTTGCATGACAAATGGTTTCAACAAAACAGTGCCAAATGCCACACAGCACGCGTAACAATGACTTATTGAGAGGCGAGTTCAGTGAACATTTTATTTCACGTTCGGGACCGCCTAGAGCGTTCGATTTAACGCCTTCAGACCATTTGAAGCGCAATCGCGGTCAATATTTGCATGAAATAATCTTCAAACTTTTAATTATATGGACCGTACTACCGATTCAAATAAAGATTTCATGCATTTTTTGCATTTCATGAATTTTATGTGGTTTTTTTTGAAAAATTTTCCTATAGCTCCTCATCACCCATTATTTTATACGAAGTAAATATAAAATTAATACAAAATTAATACAAATCGCAAAAGTGGTGTGAGAAGCTAGGTCGTAATCCAGACTGAAGGATTGTAGACAGCGTTACCGCTGGAAATTTTTAAGAAGTCGCACATAAAGGGGATTTTTGAAAAACAAAGTCGCACAAAAAGTGTATTTTGGCAGTAAAAAGGGGCAATATTTTTAAATATATAGTCTAGTATATAATCTAGTCTATAATCTAGTCTATAGTCTAGTATATAGTCTAGTATATAGTCTAGTCTATAGTCTAGTAATAGTCTAGTCTATACTCTAGTCTATAGTCTAGTATATAGTCTATATAGTCTAATCTATAGTCTAGTATATAGTCTAGTCTATAGTCTAGTATATAATCTAGTCAATAGTTTAGTCTGTAGTCTAGTATATAGTCTAGTCTATGGTCTAGTATATAGTCTAGTATATAGTCTAGTCTATAGTCTAGTCTATAGTCTAGTCTATAGTCTAGTCTATAGTCTAGTCTATAGTCTAGTCTATAGTCTAGTATATAATCTAGTCTATAGTCTAGTCTATAGTCTAGTCTATAGTCTAGTATATAATCTAGTCTATAGTCTAGTCTACAGTCTAGTATATAATCTAGTCTATAGTCTAGTATATAATCTAGTCTATAGTCTAGTCTATAGTCTAGTCTATAGTCTAGTATACAGTCTAGTCTATAGTCTAGTCTATAGTCTAGTATATAGTCTAGTATATAGTTTAATCTATAGTCTAGTCTATCTTATCTAGTCTATAGTCTAGTATATAATCTAGTCTAGAGTCTAGTCTATAGTCTAGTATATAATCTAGTCTATAGTCTAGTCTACAGTCTAGTATATAATCTAGTCTATAGTCTAGTATATAATCTAGTCTATAGTCTAGTCTATAGTCTAGTCTATAGTCTAGTATATAATCTTGTCTATAGTCTAGTCTATAGTCTAGTATATAGTCTAGTCAATAGTCTAGTCTATAGTCTAGTATATAGTCTAGTATATAGTTTAATCTATAGTCTAGTCTATCTTATCTAGTCTACAGTCTAGTATATAATCTAGTCTATAGTCTAGTATATAGTCTAGTCTATAGTCTAGTATATAGTCTAGTATATAGTCTAGACTATAGTCTAGTATATAATCTAGTCTATAGTCTATTCTATAGTCTAGTATATAGTCTAGTATCTAGTCTAGTCTATAGTCTAGTCTATACTCTAGTCTATACTCTAGTCTGTAGTCTAGTCTATGGTCTAGTATATAGTCTAGCCTATAGTCTAATCTATAGTCTAATCTATAGTCTAGTCTATTTTATCTAGTCTACAGTCTATTATATAATCTAGTTTATAGTCTAGTATATAATCTAGTCTATAGTCTAGTATATAATCTATTCTATAGTCTAGTCTATAGTCTAGTCTATTTTATCTAGTCTACAGTCTAGTATATAATCTAGTCTATAGTCTAGTCTATAGTCTAGTATATAATCTAGTCTATAGTCTAGTCTATGGTCTAGTATATAGTCTAGTCTATAGTCTAGTATATAGTCTAGTCTATACTCTAGTCTATAGTCTAGTATATAGTCTATATAGTCTAATCTATAGTCTAGTATATACTCTAGTCTATAGTCTAGTATATAATCTATTCTATAGTCTAGTCTATAGTCTAGTCTATAGTCTAGTCTATTTTATCTAGTCTACAGTCTAGTATATAATCTAGTCTATAGTCTAGTCTATAGTCTAGTATATAATCTAGTCTATAGCCTAGTCTATGGTCTAGTATATAGTCTAGTCTATAGTCTAGTATATAGTCTAGTCTATACCCTAGTCTATAGTCTAGTATATAGTCTATATAGTCTAATCTATAGTCTAGTATATAATCTAGTCTATAGACTAGTATATAATCTATTCCATAGTCTAGTCTATAGTCTAGTCTATTTTATCTAGTCTACAGTCTAGTTTATAATCTAGTCTATAGTCTAGTCTATAGTCTAGTATATAATCTAGTCTATAGTCTAGTCTATGGTCTAGTATATAGTCTAGTCTATAGTCTAGTAATAGTCTAGTCTATACTCTAGTCTATAGTCTAGTATATAGTCTATATAGTCTAATCTATAGTCTAGAATATACTCTAGTCTATAGTCTAGTATATAATCTAGTCTATAGTCTAGTCTATAGTCTAGTATATAATCTAGTCTACAGTCTAGTCTATAGTCTAGTATATAATCTAGTCTATAGTCTAGTCTATAGTCTAGTATATAATCTAGTCTATAGTCTAATCTATAGTCTAGTCTATAGTCTAGTCTATTTTATCTAGTCTACAGTCTAGTATATATCCTAGTCTATAGTCTAGTATATAATCTAGTCTATAATCTAGTCTATAGTCTAGTATATAGTCTAGTATATAATCTAGTCTATAGTCTAGTCTATAGTCTAGTATATAGTCTAGTCTATGGTCTAGTATATAGTCTAGTATATAGTCTAGTCTATAGTCTAGTCTATAGTCTAGTCTATAGTCTAGTCTATAGTCTTGTCTATAGTCTAGTATATAATCTAGTCTATAGTCTAGTCTATAGTCTAGTATATAGTCTAGTATCTAGTCTAGTCTATAGTCTAGTCTATATTGTAGTCTATACTCTAGTCTGTAGTCTAGTCTATGGTCTAGTATATAGTCTAGCCTATAGTCTAATCTATAGTCTAATCTATAGTCTAGTCTATTTTATCTAGTCTACAGTCTATTATATAATCTAGTTTATAGTCTAGTATTTAATCTAGTCTATAGTCTAGTATATAATCTATTCTATAGTCTAGTCTATAGTCTAGTCTATTTTATCTAGTCTACAGTCTAGTATATAATCTAGTCTATAGTCTAGTCTATAGTCTAGTATATAATCTAGTCTATAGTCTAGTCTATGGTCTAGTATATAGTCTAGTCTATAGTCTAGTATATAGTCTAGTATATAATCTAGTCTATTTTATCTAGTCTACAGTCTAGTATAAAATCTAGTCTATAGTCTATGGTCTAGTATATAGTCTAGTCTATAGTCTAATCTATAGTCTAGTCTATAGTCTAGTCTATTTTATCTAGTCTACGGCCTAGTATATAGTCTAGTCTATAGTCTAGTATATAGTCTATTAATAGTCTAGTCTATACTCTAGTCTATAGTCTAGTATATAGTCTATATAGTCTAATCTATAGTCTAGTCTATAGTCTAGTCTATACTCTAGTCTACAGTCTAGTATATAATCTAGTCTACAGTCTACTATATAGTCTAGCCTATAGTCTAGTCTATAGTCTAGTCTAGTATATAGTTTAATCTATAGTCTAGTATATAGTCTAGTCTATTTTATCTAGTCTACAGTCTAGTATATCTAGTCTATAGTCTAGTCTATAGTCTAGTATATAATCTAGTCTATAGTCTAGTCTATGGTCTAGTATATAGTCTAGTCTATAGTCTAGTATATAGTCTAGTATATAATCTAGTCTATTTTATCTAGTCTACAGTCTAGTATAAAATCTAGTCTATAGTCTATGGTCTAGTATATAGTCTAGTCTATAGTCTAATCTATAGTCTAGTCTATAGTCTAGTCTATTTTATCTAGTCTACGGCCTAGTATATAGTCTAGTCTATAGTCTAGTATATAGTCTATTAATAGTCTAGTCTATACTCTAGTCTATAGTCTAGTATATAGTCTATATAGTCTAATCTATAGTCTAGTCTATAGTCTAGTCTATACTCTAGTCTACAGTCTAGTATATAATCTAGTCTACAGTCTACTATATAGTCTAGCCTATAGTCTAGTCTATAGTCTAGTCTAGTATATAGTTTAATCTATAGTCTAGTATATAGTCTAGTCTATAGTCTAGTCTAGTATATAGTTTAATCTTTAGTCTAGTATATAGTCTAGTATATAGTCTAGTCTATAGTCTATTAATAGTCTAGTATATAGTATATATAGTCTAATCTATAGTCTAATCTATAGTCTAGTCTATTTTATCTAGTCTACAGTCTAGTTTACAGTACAGTTTATCTAGTCTATAGTCTAGTCTATAGTTTAGTCTATAGTCTAGTATATATTCTAGTCTATAGTCTAGTATATATTCTAGTCTATAGTCTAGTATATAGTCTACTTATAGCCTAGTCTATAGTCTAGTCTATACTCTAGTTTATTGTCTAGTTTATAATCTAGTCTATAGTCTAGTATATAGTCTAGGAAAAATACTTTTCAAAAAAAAGGGGAAAAAAGGGTCAAAAAACTTGAAGAGATTTAGTTCATTTTAGTAAGGGGGCACAAAAAGTGGCGAGTTCGCTGAAAAAGTGTCAAATTGCGACTTTAGTCGCTCAACGGCAACGCTGATTGTAAAGACCCATTATCTATGTTGTATAGAATTTGAATTTAAAATATTGTGGATGATGATTTTATACCTTCAAAGTCCTCTTATCACTTGGTACATGCAAGTGTATTTTGTTTGTTTTGTTAGTGTGTTGCTGAACAAAAGCCTTGATATCCGATCATCCCTACACCAAAAGAGATGGATAGACATTGAAGATGTAAAGACTTTGTAATTTGATTTTAAAATGCAATCTATCTTATTGCATTCTTGATTTTTTTTTTCATACTCTCTCATGCTACACAATATAATCAAATGCAATATTTTGGAAAAAAAAATTTTTGTGGATGAATATTGAAAAAAGAAAAAAATAATATTAACAAGGATTTAGAAAAGAAATACCACAAATACGATAAATCAGTATATAAAGCTAAAGAATAACAAACAAAAAAAAACTGGAAAATATTTATTTAAAATATTAAAATGAAATGAAAAAAAAAAAATCAAAGAAGATTTTGTTAAAGACTTTATAAGCATTCCAGCCGTTTTAAAAATATTTTTAAAATAAAACTGAAATCCATAAAATCAACATCAACTGAAATTAACACATGATCTCGTTAAAACTAACAGCACAATTTCATTTGAACGTACTAGAAAACGAAAGAAACAAAAACCAACAGGCAGACGAGAAATCAAGTGCCTTTCATTAGAATTTCCTCAAATTTCTTTATAAATAACGCTCCAGTCAACCATGTAAAATGGCAACAATAGCTAGACAAACATGGCCTATAAAATTAAACAGTCCTCAAAGGACATTTTCTTGAAAGAGAAAAGAGGAGGGAGAGAGTAAGAAAAACGGCATTACGCAAACTGTACATATCCTGTAGAACTTTTTTTTTTTGGTTTCTTTTCTTCAAAAGCGTTACTTGGAAAACAATTTTGTTTTTTTTTTTTTGAAAAATGAAAGAAAGAAGAGAAAAAAAGGCCAACGAACGGGAAGATTTCTTTTTTCGTGCAACAATAAATGTTAAAGGCCGCCACATATATAAAACAAGACACTCATACTTACTTGTACTTTCATGCTTTTCATGATATTCTTTAACCCACTTACTTTCAATCTCATTTTCTTTTTATTCCCATCCCTGCGTCATGAGCATCATCATCGGCATCGTCATCACTCCTACGTAAACAATGTTCTGTTAGTTGATGATTTTTTCATTATGAAAAATGTAAGAAAAAGTTTCATAAACTCCGCTCCACTACATCAACAGCAACTCACACATACCCAGATACACATACACATGCTTATGAAATTTTAGTGTGTTTGGAATAACCCAGTAAACAATAAAAGAACGGTTAATCAGATAATGGTTATGAGCCAAGGTTTTAACGGGATGGGGGGATTGCAGCCATAGCCAGGAGCTGTTCATATTGCGGGTATCATCCCGATGCTACCGAGCATATGCAACTAGGTCCAGAAAGCTACGATCACTAGCTCGGGACTGTCAAAGACTTTTGAGTAGAATGGTCCAACGTTTTAACGGGACGGGGTCGGCTGCAACCATAGCCCGGAGCCGTTCATATTGCGTGTTTCATTCCGGTGCTACCGAGCATATACTACTAGGTCCATAAAGCTACGGCCACTAAAACGGGACAGCCAAAGACATGAGGGTAGAATTGTCCGTAGAAAACAGAAAGTAGTTCGTGGCAAATGGTATGAAAGAAAATATAAGTGATCCGACGGATCGAAAAAATCAAGCATGATATTAATCTGAAACAGAGTCTTCCCACAATATTAGGGTAACCTTCAGTCATACACTCAATCTCACTCTGGGTCCCAGAGAGAAGCAAAGTGCTCTAAAGCTACCACATCGCGAGAAAATTGTTACCTATGTGAGGGATTTTTGTTTAATCTCTTCCAGAGAATAGAATTGTGCTTGAATTCTAATAAATTCGATCAAAATAAAATGATATTCAATACTAAATATCTGCTGTTATATAAAATTGAATCAATTCCACTGAAATAAACAAGCCCTAACCGTTGTCCACAACTTAGGCTGAGAACATAACTTTACTTAAATGCTTGCGTTTTCATGCTGTTTTCTCCTAGTCATCACTGAGCAACAGAGGCAGCCATGTCAGTGAAATTCAGTTAAGTGAATGCCTCAAAATGCCATTCAATGGAATTAGCGACAGGAAATGATGCCAGCCGAAGAATATTTAAATCTCCTGACGAAAAACAACTATAACAGAATCTGGACAGACATTCGTGTCATGTACTAGATGGAATACGCAGGCAAACAATCAATTGCATAAATCTGTGTATTCGTAGGAATGTACTTACTTAATTGGCTATTAACAACCCGATTAACGAATTTAGGGCTGTAGCAACACATCCTTCCAGGCACCTCTGCCTCTTGCGCATGTACGCTAGTTGGTCACACCAATCGATGACAGGGCTTCCTAGATTTGTTCTTTCCAACGAATAAAAGATCGTCCTTTTCGCTAACTTCCGCTTCAAATACCCGTCTCGCCTCCACATCCTCCTACATTCGAACGACATGGCCGAGCCAGCACTGCCGCTAGATATTAATACGCTGTACAACGTCTATCTCGTTGAGGAGTTTATGCACTGTTAGATCACATATGGAAATCGTCGCCAACTCGCACTGGACTGATGATCTTGATTTTTTTTCTCGAATACTCTCAAGACTGCTGCATCAGTTCTTAAAAGATTCCATGCCTCTCCTCCATAAAGAATTACGATTAGGATGAGTGTCTTGTAGTGTATAAGTTTTGTTGTACGAGAGAGGCCGCTGCTACTCATTTGCCTATTGAGACCATAGTAGCACGTGTTCGCAAGAGTGATCCTGCATTTGATCTCCAGACAGACATCACTTTTGGTGACAACGGCGGTGCCAAGTCAAATTAATTGACTGTAACAAAAGTAAAGTTATCGGCCGTAATCTGAGAATCAATACATCGCACGTCTTTACTTGTCGACCAGACCTATCTTAGAAGACTCCCGTTCAATAGCACTAAAGACAGCAGTAACATCTCATCTGGTATGCTCTATGATGTCAATGTCGCCATCGGACACAGGCAACTGGACACTTTTTTGAAAAATAGTTGTATAGCGATGCTCACCCGCCTTTCGCAGAACACTCTCCATGAGGAAGTTGAAGAGGTCGCATGATAAGACGTCGTTTTGTCTGAAACCTCGCACGGTATCAAAAGGTTTGGTGAGGTCCATTCCTACATTGACGGAACTGCAGGAATTGCTCAATGTCATTCTGCAAAGGCCTATTACCTTCGCAGGTATACCGAACTCAGACATTGCGGTAAAAGCACAATCCCTTATGGGGCTATCGAAAACAGTCTTATAGTCGACAAAAAGATGACGAGTGTCGATTTGTTTTGCGTGTAAGTTTTCCAGGGAATTTAGGAGTGTAAAGCACTCAGAAAATAATTCAAAATGGACAAGTGAATTATTTGGATACCTAGGAGTTTTGGGTCAAACTCTTTTACTATGAAAAAAAAAGAAAAAAATCAGTTGAGCTAAATGCAACATAAAAACAGTTTGCAACAGAACATGTTCGAAGTAGATTCGTGACATTTGCTTACTTACATATTTATAACAACCAAGCTTCTTATGTCACCCAATTAAGATTGTGTTAATTTTATCTATAAGTGATGGAAGTCGCCATGGTCTAGAAGGTAGTGTGCTGGCTTATTTGACATAAATCCAGGGTTCGAGCCCCAGGCCAGACATCAAAATAAAATACAAAAATTATTTCTTCGGCGATTTATTCACAGCAGATTTCCGGCAAGAGCTCTTGAGCGTAAATAAAATTGGCATGAAAAGTTTCTCAAAAAATTTGTCGTTTGGAGTAGACTTTAAACTGCAGGTCCCGCCACTTATGTATAAAATTAACACACACAACGTAAGTAGTGTGGGAAACTAGGCCAATAATCCTGACTGAAGGATTGTAATGACCAATTACGTATAATGGAAGCTACAGATTTTTAAGAAACTTTTCATAGGCATTTTATTTACTCTGAAAGTAATTGCCAGAAGACTGGTGGGAGATTTTTTCACATTTCGTCTTGTTCGAATTGATTTACGTTTAATAAGCCAACACAATAGCTACTAGACTACGGCTATTTCTATTGCTTTGCCTTGATAAAAATTTCTAATAAAACTGAGGAGTAAATTCCTATCATAAGTGAATGTTGAAGAACCTTTAGTTTGGCACATGGAATAGAGCTTCAGTTGAACTTGTTACAGGTCACCGACCGTATGTCTAACATATCCTTCATCGAGGTGGCTGCCTTCTACTGAGGACAAACGGAAATACTTTAATTATCAAATCTTTTTTCAAATATCATAGTAAGTGCTTCATTACAAATGTTTTCATTTAATTGTCGGCTTGTATTTCTTGACACGTTTTAGTGTCTAATGTCTTTTTAATTTGATAATGTTTGCTGAGTTATGGTAGTCATAATTCTTTGCTGTTATTTTTTATTTTCTTCGAAACTTGACTGTTTCACACCACTTTCAAAGGACTTTCCAGACACAATCATATACACTTTCGTGCCATTAACTAAACTGAACAATATGCCGTTATATATTCTCCGTTACTTTATTTCTTTTTTTCTTATTATGCGAACGCATTTCCTCTTCCTTTTCTCTTTTCTTCCAAATTTTTATTTTTGCTTTACAATTTTGCCACGAGCAAATTTAAAGAGTTTTAGTTCTGATAAGAGAGTAGCTGCAGTTAATAAAATAAGAATGAAATGGAGGGCCTAATTCAAAAAAAATAATAATAAGGAACTATTATATTGTTATATAATGACAGAAAGAGAGAGGGAGAGAGAGAGAGAGACTGAAAGAGGGCCCATTTATTAACCTTTATGTTAACAGGTACATACTCGGTTATGTTTTGTGTTTTTAAATCGCCGTATCTCAGAAAGTACTAACTGTATTAACTTGAAATTGCATGATATCCTTGCTAGTAATGTTTTCTAACTTATTCCTAGACTTGAGTAAGAATGGGAGAGGGGGGCCAAAGATGTGACCATTTTTTTCATTTCTATCCCTTACATCAACAGTTACATACCTGGGTATGTATAATGAAAATATGTTGATATTGGATGTTTATTGAGTAATTTAACTTTGTTTTCTATTTTCGTCTTTACTAGCTGTTCACTCAGGCTATGTAGGATAATTCTACGGCGGCTTGTGGAAGCTTTTGGCATTGAATTATTCTCAACGGAAATTATGCATGCTGCAAGGACAGCGACGTCTAGTGTATTGTAGAAGAAAGCCTGTTTGTTTGTCGCATGTTCATATTATCAACGCCAATCTTAAATTTGTTGTTATCTTAGATCATGAGTAGCTTTTTCTTTGGACCTTGTACTTCGCATGAATAATGACTGCATTATGGAAAGAAGAACAACCGACTTATTTCTTTTTTTTCTTTGGGATGTAAGAGCACAAGGTAATAATTTTACTGAACCCAATGTAGTTGACTATACTTCCCGTCTTTTAGATAAAGCGAAATATGGTGGAAGAAACAAATACTTGTCATCTGTTCACTGTACCTAACATTGATAAACTGCTGTCCATTATTAAACTTTTCGGTAAATTATAAATTGTGGACAAATTATTACACACTTCCACGAAAATGATTGGCGCATACGTCCTTTAATAACCTCTCGCCTAAGCTCTTTTCCCGTTCGCCTGTTGCCACAAATCCAGTATTAATTTGCCCCTTCATTGGATAGGATGAGACGGAGTCACATACTTGTACTTGGCAGGTTTCGATGGTATGTATTGGGTAAACACTGTCCACGGTAGGGATATAACTGTTCATCAACTGTCAGGTTTGGAACTGGTACTTGGTTATGGCTGCAGCTTTGTCGGCGTTTTTACGATATCGACGGGTGTTTCCGTTATATCCCAAAAATGCCCCATGCTCATAGAAGTTCGCTGTTATTGGATGACCAAGAATGTAGCAACAAAGCACAAACAAATCAAAACTTAGACAGAAGCAAAACAATGCAACTACAGAACATAAATAAAACACCAATACACTTAACAACAAAAGAAATTCCATATAAAATGTATGAACATATCCGGCTATGCTTCTGTTGCCGTACGTTTAATTTTTTATCCGTTGACATAAAGGTTGAGGTTCTTTAATTTGTTTAGAAAACTTTTCACTGCCATATGTGGACATCAGAACATCAACAACTCTCTTAAAAATGCCCCCAGATTTCAAGGGCCTGGAAAGTTTTTCTCACGTTAATATATACATAAATATGTATGTAACTTGTTTAGCAGGCTTACAACTAAATGTTTTACATTCGGGTATAATTTCAAGTTAAAAAAATAAAAATAAAAAAAGCAACCAAAAAAAAAATTTTTTTTTTGAAGCGGGTTAAAACTGTTTCAGTCGTTTCTTAACCGTGCTACTGGTTTACATTGAGTCTGTAAAATTGAAGTGATTTCAGGCATTAATCCCAAGAGATGGCAGATAAAAGGAAATCATGTTGGGTTTTGGTTAATTTTATTTAAAAATTAATTGAAAATATGTATTTTCATAAAATATTTAAACCAAATATTATTTAATCATGAAGAACTTTATTAAATTTAAGTGTTTAATTTAACGAATTTTTTGTTTTGTTTTATTTTGTTATGTGGCAATCAATGTGATTATTATTAACACTTTACTTTACTATTTAATTTTTATTTTCTAGCAATACAAAGTGTTAAATACAGAATTATAGTAGGTAAAGAAAAAATCTCTTCGTAAACCTTTTCTTAATTCCTCTGTGTACCTGGTAATATTTGGTAAATCTTAAAGCACGTAAAGCACGATTGTATGCATATGAACGAACATATGTTAGACTTTAACCCATGAACGCCTGACCCTAGAATCCGTGGTCAGATGTCGTTGAAATTTTCCACAAATAGTATTTTGAGTATTTGAATTTGTATGAATATTTTGATTTTCTTTTAGGTGTCGTGGGTATTTTTCGACCTACTTCGGCATAAGTGTGTTCTAAAATACAAATTTTATTTCTTTATTATATGACGTCTAAACAACATAGTTAAGCTATTTTTGAGAGTTTTATTGAAAATATACGCGTTCGTAGCAATAGTAATATTGACAAGACTGATAAATTTACCAAAATTACTCCATTAAACAATGCACTGAATAAAAAAATTCATGCAATTTGGCATATTTTCTCATAGTCTTTCTGTGGATAAACAGATGATCACATATTATGGTCGCGATTCCCTAAAGATGTACATAAAAGGTAAGCCAATACGATTTGGCTTCAAATACTGGGTACTAGCTTCTAAGACAGGCTATTGTTATTCCTTTATCGCATTTACTGGCGCTTCTGCTAATAATAATATTAACTACGGCCTTGGAGAGAACGTGGTACTGCGACTATTAGAGAAAATTTCAGATACAAGTCAATAAAATATTACATTCGACAGGCCATAATTTATAATGGACTTATGTCCATAATCTCGAAAAGGTTACAGGTACTGTTCGAGATAATCGTAGCAATCATGCGCTATTTGAAGATATTAAATTGATGAAAAAGAAATCTCGATGTTCATCAGATTTTTGCTTTGACAAAATAAAAAATATTATCGCAGTTCGCTGCAATGATAATCACCTGTACACCAATTTATTATCACGTTATTCCTAGGTATGTATGTATGAATATATTTTAAATCTTTCTGAAAGCGGGGACTGTGATTCCTAATTTTTTGGAGTATAAAATAAATATATGACCGTAAACATGGCATGATGGCTGTCGTTCAATAGCCATACATAATACGTGCATGTAATCAGCGAATGGGTGGATAATGGCGTATCGTATTCGAATACGCGGAAAAATGTGGTATTGGCGACTAGCTTTGGTAAACGTATGCAAACTATATTGCTTGTGCAGGGGAGGTGAAGTTTTGCCACCTATAAGCCAACTTGATTTTTGGGTTAGCGTTGTTGAAGCGTTGAAAATCGACGCCGTGATGGAAAAGTTGTCATAAATGCGTAGCTAATAACAAAATGCACTGAGAAAATTTGACCACATGGTTGACAAAATTAGAAAACACGGCTGGAAAACAGAGTATGATTGTACAAAATGCGTTTTGAATGCACATTCAAGGGATTGTTTTGCACAATTTCATGCAGAAACTCCCAAAAATATAGAAAAAAATTAAAAAGTTTATAATAAAATGTTTTCATTGAAATTGTTTTCATACCAATGCTTAAGTGGGAATATTTATTACTGCAGCTTAGGTAAGTCGACCAATTCAAGTAAAAGTTTTTTCATTGGATAGAATACAAATAATATTACATGGCATCTCAAGGTTTTTCTGATAACATCATCCACCCATATTCCGCAGAAGTTCTTTCTACAAAAGTTTGATTTTGAAAAATTCGTGATCTTTGACCTTTATGTTGTCTTCGAAAATATGTGAATATCATGCCGTACTAATTTTTTTTCTCGTTCTACGTGTCCTTTATTCGTTATAAAAGAAGCGTTTGGACTTCTTTTTTGGGTATTTTTCTATCCATTTGCCGTTAATGGGTTAAAGGGCTTAACACAATAATATCTCTTCTTGTTCTATTCCACGTAAAGTTCATTCCATCTATACCAACAAAGTACAGGAATTTTAAAAGAAAAATTTGAACAACAAATTTTCTTTTATTTTTCAGAAACTCATAAAACTTAAGGCATTTAAATTATGCCCATAAATCTTTAGCACAATGACTTTTCGGAGACACATATTTGTCGGGAATCTTGCACCACTTGTGCCATTGGAGGGATGGGGAAAAGAAGATCTGTATTCTCACAGATTCCCACATCTCAAAGCAACAAGGTCACTTCTAAATCCGTACTCTTTAAGCCCGTATTGGTGCCAAGTTGGCACCTGGCTCCTGCTTTTGTTTTGACTATTTCAGCTGAGAGTGGGTATTCTTGTAATAATAAATTTATTTTTTTTTTTCTTATGAAATACAATTGTTGCGGTAGGAAATGGAATATTAATTCATTCATATATCTACTTTATGCATTTTCAGATCAATTTTCGTGCACGATTTTTTTGCCATACATTAGATGGTATCACGGCAATGATCTTCAAATGCTTTATAAAAACAACGTAGTTATCTTTTTCGTCGCCATGGTCTAGTGGGTAGTGTGTTGGCTTATTAGACGAAAGGGCCGGGTTCGAATCCCAGGTCAGACATCAAAACGAAAAATATTTCTTCGACGACTTCCTCTCAGCAGATTTCTGGCAAAGACTCTGAGAGTAAAAAATTGCCATGAAAAGCTTCTCAAAAATCTGTCGTTCGGAGTCGACTTTAAATTGTAGGTCCCGCCACTCATGTATAAAATTAACGCACACAACATAAGTGGTGTGAAAAACTAGATCGTAATCCTGACTGAAGGGTTGTCATGGCCAATTATGTATGTATGTAGTTACCTTTTTATATGGATTTCGTTTTCCTTGTTTTTATAAAATACTGTACCCTGCACGTGTTGCTGTGCCCCCAACTAAAATAAATTTGAAGGAAGGGCATTACACTATTGTCCAATTAATTTTGAATCATTTTATTAATTTTGTTTCCCGTTGTCCTAATGTTTCAGATGAACGGCCTTAAGTAGTACGCATTCGATAAGTTTCTAATCTTACTTCTCGTTGTTCAAGTGCTTCATGCGAATGGGTTTCAGCGGCATATACTCGCAGATTTTCCAGTTACACTGCTCGTCTGATTCTGAGGCTTGTAATGCTCTTTTCTTCCGTGCTTGGGGTGTAGATCGACCAACACCTTGCCTTTCATTTTGAATAATTTTCAGTCACACCATCCATCGGAAATTAATCGCACCAATCTCCGTCGACTCATACGTAACAACTTTGTTAAAGAATGCACCGTTTAAGATTTTATTCATTTTGAGTAATTTTCGGTGGCACCACCTATTGAAAATTGGTCATACCAGCTTAGAAATCTTCATCGGCTCATGCGCAACAACTTTGCTAAAGATCATAACATGATTAAATGCACAGTTTACGATTTAATTAATTTCAAGTAATTTTCAGTGGCGCCACCTGCCGGAAATTAGTTATAACAACTTAGAAACCTACCCCGGCTCATGCGCAACAACTTTTCTAAAGATCATAATATGATCAGATTCATAGTTTACGATGGAGCCGTTTTCTGATTTTAGGTAAAAAAAAGTGGGCGTAAAAGTGGCCGGGGCAAAATTTTCTCTTGATGAAAACTTTAAATGGATAAATACAAACATTTGAAAAAAAATAGTCAAATCGATGGAGCCGTTTTCTGATTTTAGATAAATAGAAAATGTGGGCGTAAAAGTGGGAGGGGGTAACTTCACATATACCATATACTAAATAGTCCGAACAAAGTTTAAACATTTGGCGTGGATAGGTGAGCCCATTCTTGAGTTATAAAATGACAACGGAAAGTGGCATTCATTTTTATAGAATAAATAAAACAAATTGAAGAAATTTGCAAATAATTTGATGGGGTTCAGTTACACTGCTGCTGTTAATATTTTCATAACTTTAACTGTATCTGGTGGCATTCCATATTTAATTTTGGGAAAAGTTGGTATTTTACAAACAAAAACTGAATAAAATATTATGTTAACGGATTTATCTTTAATTAATAATTTTAATTCCCGGATACTACATGGCGTATGATTTTTTGTGGATGTGGATATAATATCACTCATACGCCTGGTGTAAAATCAGTAGGTAGTGATTGTGTTGGCAAGTAAATTATAATTCGGCACGAAAATTCAAATTTTTAAAATTGCCCAATTTTTTTGTTTGTTATGAAGGGCAATTGTTCCAGTTGAAATGGAATATTATTTCATTCATATGGCTACCGCGGATGGTCTCAAGGTACCTTATTTGATTGGACCAGTTTTCGTACACTGTTTTGTGTGCTATTATATCGAGATGCCGTGTTTCGGCAAAGGCATTCCGACTTTTGACCTTCAAATGCTCAATTGTCTGTGGTTTGTCGGCATAACACTTTTTTATCTAACGGCAACCCACAGCCTGTTTGTAGATAATTGATATCACCATTTTGACTAATTAAACGGTCATCAAGCGTTTGACACAATGAATCCATTGTGGCATAAGATGTGCGACAAATTGCATCATCCTGTTGAAACTCAAACATCATTCAACATTCAGTACAATAAGAGCGGGTGCAAAAAAAAAAAAGAAATCGGTTATCATGATATGACAACTGTCTTCCTTGACCATAATGGTTAAACCATCCACATTTTCTAAGAAATATGGGCCAATGATGACTCCGATGACTCCGATGACTTTCAAGGTTCTCAAAAAGCAGGCCGATCTTCTTTAGATCAAGATATTCTACACAATTTTTTAAATTTCAGTAAAATCCCAGTCAAATTTCAACTAAAACTGTGTTGCAGATTCCAATTGAAAATTAGATCATAGGCCGTCTTCAAAGCAACTTTTAGCCTTGGCGATATCCTTTCCCATCTCCTGGCAATTGCTTTGCTGCACTGCCACAATAATTTTGTATGTAAATAAATTAAAATTTTATTTTAACATTATGTACGTAATTTATTTCGAATTTCAAATCATTTTCCACATCAAAAGCAATTTTCACCTCAATTTGCAAAAATTTCCTTTTTGGAAGACGACATATTCTCGTGCAACAAATTTTCTACAACATTTGTCTGGATTTCATTTACATTTTCGTTAACAATTCAGTTAAGTACAGTTCAGTATCAGAGTTTTCCCCCTTAAGATAATATTTAATTTTCACAATTTACGTTCCAGATGAAAATGTATTCATTAATAACTGACAAAAAAGCAACAACATCAACAACAACAACAAAATTGATTTACAAAGCTAGAAAGCATGAAATTTATAAGCAAATGTAGTCTCCCTTTCTCTCCATCTCTGATAACAATAGGAATACAGAGGAAGAGGGAATAAATTGTTGTAGATGGTGTCGTCTAAGTAGATTTGTAATCTTCGGACTGCAGGATATAATAATAACAAAGCAACAAACCCAGTATACTGGAAGGAGAGTACGACAAAAGAAACAAAACGGGAAAAACAATTTTAATGACCACAAAAGCTATTCTCATCAGACTTTAGACATGTTAAGGAATATTAAGGAACCAACCCAACACAAATGACCGGAAAATTTATGAAACAAAAGAAAATTCTTCATGCATTCCAGTTAATAAGGGTGGATTCCATAGAAACCTAATTTGTTACAAAGAATATCTGGTAGAAATTTAAGAATTTTGGAATTTTCAATCCAGAAAAGTGCACAGATGGCTTTCAGAGCCATCGAGCTTTAGTTATAACTAAGATTTTTTTCTTATTCATACAATTTTGTGTGCCACTGTTCACAACTTGATGTAAACGATAACAATTGCTTTGTTTTTTATTTCTTTTTGCTTTCTTTTGCATAAACGATGACGATTACTAGTCAATTATTAGACAAATCTTTGTAACGGAGATCTTCAAAACATGATTACTCTCTTCAAACCTATCACATCTTTACACAAGGCTGACTGAACTCTTACTACCCATTCGCTTTATTTGCCTTACTTTTTATATGGCAGGGTGAACTGTTTGATGGATGCTCTCGACTTAGCCTACTAGAAATCTTAGTAAATGTAAAAATGTTGTTCTTTTAGCGTTTGTTGTTGTATTTTTGTTTACCTGTTTATAAATTTGTTTTTCTTAATTTTTTTTTCGTATTTTTGTTTACTTATTTATCATAGTTTTGTTTGTTGTGTAATAACATGTAAACAAGATCTTTACGATTTTATGTTTTTTTTTTATTTTTTTTATTAAACCAGCACTCAGGGGATGACCCCTACTCATGCAGTGCATTGTGTTGGCTTTTTAGGAAAGGTGGAAAGAGAGAGGGAAGATGCGAACGGTAAGGAAACGAGTTGTTGCTGCTGGTGACTATAAAATGCCCAGTGCTATACCTTCACCATTAGACAGTCTATAACAATCGACCCCAAGAAGCCCGTAGTTTCTCACACCACTTATGTTGTGTGTGTTAATTTTATGCCGAAATGGCGGGTCCTACAGTTTAAAGTCGACTCCGAACGACAGATATTTGAGATTTTTGCATAAACGATGACGATTACTAGTCAATTATTAGACAAATTTTTGTAACGGAAATCTTCAAAACATGTCTTCAAACCCATCACTTCTTCACACAAGGCTGACTGAACTTTTACTAACCCTTTGGCTTTATTTGCGTTACTTTTTATATGGCAGGGTAAACTGTTTGATGTAAACATATTGTTCTTTTAGTGTTTATTGTTGTATTTTTGTTTACTTGTTTATAAATTTTTTTATTGTCGTATTTTGTAGTATTTTTGTTTTTGTGCGTTAACTTGTAAACAAGTTCTTTACAATTTTATTGTTAAGCCATGTGCAGAATCTTGATTTTTAATTTACGTAAAAGCCTTCGGTTTTCATAATTATTTCTAAAGTTTTATGGCTGGTGATTGATCTACTGTAAAAAGCTGATAAAGGACGTTAACTGTAACTCGATCCTCCCTGAAACAGTTCTTAGTTCGCGTATTGGATATCTCTTTGCAAAGAGATAGCACACAACATGACGGTTTCTAAATGAATTATATGAAGCCCTTTTGTGAGGCAAGTTTCCCGTGTTATCCTATAAACGCATAGAAGATACTAAAGTAAAACACTTCAGTCACTACTACGCCTTCAACATTTTCATAATATTTTTGGTGCAGCGTGTGTTTTCATTTTGCATAAAAGGTTCAATAAAAGTAAGGAAAACTGACGTTAAGTTTTGAAACCGCAATTGTAAGCGTGTTACAGTGATTGGCGTCGTTCTGGTTAAATGCAACATGCTACGGAAAATATGCAATTGAGCCCTTACAAAGAAAAAGCTTCAGGTTATCTTATCATTTCGTATATTGTCCGTATAAACAGTTGAAATTTGTCTTCAACATACACTTGCAACCCTACTGCATACATACACCAAAACAAATTAATCAAAGTAAAGTTGCTGAATGCAAATGAGCACAAAACAGAAAGAAACAAAATTAACCTGTAGAGTTAAAAAGAAAACTAAATCTGGTTCAGGATTTGCTACTCTAATGACAAGGTCTGCAAATAGAAATTTTGTTGAAATATCTTATAATGCAGTGCCTTTACGTATGTCTTTTAATGTGTGTGTGTGATTGGGACTCACAGTATTCCAAAGCATTTAAGCAAATAGAAGCATCTGGTGATTGTGGCTGTGTTATGTATGTTGATGGTTTGAATCTGCCTGCATTGCAGTAAAACACCTTTAAAACAGTGTTTTCTAATACTAAGGGATGTTTGAATGCGTCATAAACTGTGTAAAGGCTTTCACATATTTGCTTCAGCTAATCAGCTCGATCGCTTTTTCTTTGCCTTACGAAAAGCATACAATTTTGTTAAGCTAAGGTTTTCCGGCAAAAAACCTAGTAAATGCTACATTTAAGAACAATGCGTTTATACAAATGGCAGTTTTTGAACGACTTTTTCGTAATCAATTATGCTGTGATTGATGGAGGATTGATGGTCGTCGATTGATGGTGACTTTGGTGGCTTGATGGATCTGATTGATTGCAGTATTCAATTCTCAGAGCTTGTGATATTTTTATTGTAATAATAAGGCAATAGTTTCGATCGAAATATTTCTGCCTGGACTTCCTTATTGAAGTGGACTGAATCCCCGTAGATCCTGGATGTATACACCGATCGCCATATACTTAGTTAGCGGGTGTTGTTAGCGGAGTCTACTCTGGGAAACTGCACCTGAACATATCCCTCCGATTGTCGGATAATTTTAGTATACTTCAGGCAGAAGTAATGGTCGTCTACCGACCTGTTTATGGATCCTCGTCAACGCTGTTCATTTCATCCATTACTCGATCTTTTCTAATAGTTAAGCTGCTATAAGTTCACTATCGAACATTGTGTATAACTCCTAGGATCGTCAGCAAATGTCGCCACTGTCTCGACCTTTTTTCTAGGCGTTTCAGTGCCATACTTTTCTGGGTTCCCGGGCACAGTGAGTTCAGGGTTTTACGTGAGTTTCACCTTTAACGGCATACCCCGCGGTACTCAAAGCACGATTAGAAACACGTCTACAAGCGCCTCGACGAAAATGTTGCGACTCTGCACAATGCTTTTTTTTACATCTCCATACGTGAATACTAATACAAAGGACAGAGGTGGGAGAACTATCTAAATTCCGGTTTTTACAGCGGTTGAGAGTGCAACGCCACATCGAGCTTGCGCTCTTCCTATGATTTGGGTTTAAACCACAGCCACTACGTTGCTCTTAGAAGGATGGCCTCATCATTGTCAGGCAATGACGAATTTCTGGAGCTCCCGACACCCGTGGCACCAGAATTAAGTCTCCGGTCGAGCTTCGCAGTCCAGTCTGCTGGCCAGTTGAACACCAAACAGTTCCTGGCTGGTGGCAAATGGTCCCCGGGCACAGTAATATTCCGAGAAATGATAGAGGAGCTCGACAGGTCTGGTGTACTATTTTCGGAATCCTTTTCAATCGACATATGGATGCCATTTACCTCGGTTAAGCTGGCCATTGTGCAGAAATTCTTTCCAAACGCCAACATATACTGGGTCAATGAGGAGTTCTGCTCCATCGATAGGCTCACTTGGCATTCGATGGATAGAAGGCACACTAACCAGTTGGTGGTAACTTCATCTCGATCACTATGGTCATGCTTACATGCATACAGATTCCTTGTAAAGACTTTTGCCGTGAGTGTAAATCAGCTGAGGAATAGGAGACTATTGTTTGGGAGGTGCAGATAGAGAATATTTGGCTCTTCAATCCTTGTCAGATTGATGGAACTATATCAATGTATAATGTCAAGGATATAGCTTCGTTTATCAAGATTTCGGGCGATTTTTCCAGCGTGGGAGAATTATGCTGCCCTTGTACTAACAAACATTTTCTCCTTCCCGGGTTTGAAGCAACTTGGTCAGTATAAAGACTACATTCACTTGTGGAGTCATAACGGACCGCAATGCATGTTCAAGCGAGCTTCTGGTATGAAAGCTATTACCCCAATCTGCCTACTTACCTTCTCTATTGGAGCTCAACTTATCGAAGTTTTACTCTAACTAAATAAAGCCGACACGTAAACATTTTGCACAACGAGGTTATACTACCTTCTAATAAGCAAATACTCTTCCCATACATATGTATGTACGTATGTATGTACATGCCTAACTCATATATTTGCATTTGATGCTGCTGGTTTTGTTTTTATTATTATTACGTACCATTTTTGGTTCTTATTCTTGCTGTATGGAAATGGATAAAGTAAAGTGAATGCAATTGCTTTTTGGTTTTGAGCAACAAATATCCTCGTTTTTATTTATATTCGTATGCCAATGATGTACGACTGCCTGGATATATCCTGTATATTCTTTAGATCTCTTTGGCTGTCTCTAGCCATGGCATGGCAGGAATATGGAGGATGAAGAGAGAATAAAACCGTATAACAGAAACATGCATAACAAATCCTGCAGGATAATTTAGCCAGAGGGTAATACACCTTAAGAACATTTGATTAATTTGTTTGCTTTTACGATGCAATTTCATTCACATTTTATACACACTGGAACATACTCTATATACATTCATATACAGGGATGGCTGATATGTATTGCAACCAACTTCAGGTTGTTATCATTTGTAAACTGCTCGTCTAGCAGCTGACAGATTTATTCCAGTGACAGTTCATTTTATTATCTACAAGCTTACAAAAACATTTTGATCTATTGCATTCAGAAAAAAAGTTATTCGTGATGGAATTCAAGTGTGATAGTGTGATTTTTTTATATTTGCCTGGAAAGCCACAGGTGGTTATCGTTAGAGCCCTACAGCATTTAAATGTGAATAAATCTTTTGTTTCTCGTACAATTGCTCGTTACCATGATACTGGCAGTGTTGCATAGCGTCCAAAAAGTGAACGAAAAAAACGGTAATAACACCAGAAATGATACGAAATGTGAAGGCCAAATTTGA
This sequence comes from Sarcophaga peregrina, assembly GCA_014635995.1. Lineage (NCBI taxonomy): Eukaryota > Metazoa > Arthropoda > Insecta > Diptera > Sarcophagidae > Sarcophaga > Sarcophaga peregrina. Next base: position 128,056,059 of record CM025789.1, on the reverse strand, counting down.
TCGAAATCCACGCTGCAGTGGTAGAAAAATATCGCGCGAACAGATGCAACACATATTCAAAAATGAGCTTAGACTAAACCGATTGAAGTTCCTAAAAGTACAAGAGAATCTGGAAAGAGCCAAGGAGTTACTTTGCTTGCACGAAAGTGGCCAGTTTCCGAATTTGGTTTACTCCGATGAGAAGACATTCCAAATTGACCAGTTTGTGAACAAACAAAATAATTGGATTTACTTGCCAAAGAGGTCAGCTGAAAATATACATCTGCGATTGGACACCAGAACTCAAGCGCCGCCGATGGTAATGGTGTGGCCCGCCGTAACGGCCGATGGTCGCTCCCCGCTTGTATTCATCGGTCGTGGGGTCAATATAAATGCCGAATATTATCGGGAAAATATCTGAACGACAGTAATGAAAGCCTGGGCAGAAAAACATTTCGGCCGCAGACCATGTACGTTCCAACAGGAGTCAGCACCACCGCACTCAGTACGCGTCAATCAAGAATGGATTAAAAAAGAGGTTCCTTGCTTCATTTCTACTGCACAATGGCCAATAAAATCTCCGGATCTCAAGCCATTGGACTTTTGCGCCTGGGGTATTTTGGAGAGTAAAGTTCTCACTAAAAAATACCAAAGTGCCGATCATCTTAAGACAGCCAAAATACCGCAAAGCCACTTTCGTGCAGTCTGTGATGGCTTTGTCGACCAGTTGAAGGCCATAATTCGTACCAAAGGTGGCCAATTCCAACAAATCTAAACTGATTCTAAATTTGATGTTTTTTTCCAACATTTTTTGCTTTTGAACAATATTACTTTGTTGCATTATATATCAGCCACCCTGTACACTCATATTTAAAATTCTAAAACCCAGATATGGATGCTATGGTATTGAGAATTCTGTTGTTTTAGTAGCTTCAAGTGTAACTGTAGCTGTAACTGTAATTGTTACAATTTTTTCATATTACAACTACCGAGATAGCACAGTTGCTGTTGCTGTTGCTTTTTTGCCGCTGCTACACGTACGTTTCTATCTATCTATGTATTGTTTATGTGTTCAAAGAATGAATGTTGCAATCATTTTATATGTTTGATGTTCATGCAACTAATACTAACGTTACTGTCACTGTCACTATTACTATTACTGTTACTATCCCTGTTATTGCCACTGCAACTTCCATTGTAGTTTATGCTCGTCATTAACATTCTTCTCTTTTATTAGATTCCAACTGATTGTTGCTCCTTCTCTTTCTCCTTCTGAGTATTTTATCCTGTGTGATGCTTCTTTCAATGAGCCATTGAATGTCTGTACATCACACATCAATATGTGTGCGTGTAATTGTTATTGTTAATGTTCTTGTTGTTGTTGCTTTTTATTATTGTCTCTTCATTTCAATTGTTGAAAATTTTACAAATTTGTTTAGTTTCTCCTAACTGCTATGAGAGTGTGAGTGTGTGTGTGTGCGTATGTATTTGTGTTTGTGTTCCTATATGCTTAAGATCATTGTCTTCTTACATTAGAATTTTGCTGATTCTACAATAACTCTTGTCAGTGACTTAATCCTGGGAATATATATGCTTATGTGTACCTGGGCTGTATGTGAAGTTTGCATAATCCTTCATTGGCTGCTCTTCTGTTTATTGCGTATGAGTAAGTGAATGAAATGCATTTATTTTATGCTGATCTTGAAGAATTCTGTAAAATTTTGGAAAAATTAAAGAAAATTTAAAAAAATTGGAATGGCATAACCTGGGAAATGTGGAACAACCAAGCCTTATGAAGCCATCTACGCCCCAAATGTGTATTGAGATACTTAAAGTGTGTACTTCTAACGCTAAATAATCAAGACTAAATAATCAGCCAAAATCTATATTGGAATGTACCTTTAAAGAAAAAAGTAAATATACTGTGATGAATGTAAGACATTTATTATTAAGAAAGACTGTATGTAGACTTTTTTCTTTGACTGTATTTAAGCATTCAGGCAACCTTTTCATTCACAAGATTTATTTCGTAAGTCCCTATTTTGCCCAGCAGGTTCACTTCTAGAACTAACGTCTGTAAGTCCATGACTGTAAGATGCCATTTAGGTAAGCCATCGTCGTATACTATAAGGTAATGAGTAGTGGCGTGAGGTCTCGCTTCAAATCAAAATTCAGACATCTTCAATAAAAGGGAAAAAAGAAAAACAATTTCTTCGGCGACTTCCAGAAGATTTCTAAAAGTATACAAAAAAATTACCATAATACGATTCGAAAATCTGTCCTTCGTAATCGGCTTTATGCTTTATTGTGGCTTTTGAGTACCAATGATGTAGCTGCTTTCGTTTTGGTCTTCACACGTGGCAAACTCCTTCTGAATTTTGCAAGTTAAATTTGGATTTACCACTTAAAAAAACAGTTCTCAATTTGGATATAGTCCAATCTATATGTGCTCTAACAAAATCCAATCTAAAATAAACAATAAGTTGAGAAAATCGGAGACTACGTTGCAATCAATCAGACAACCCTCTATTTTAAATGCTTCTTAGTCGCCGTGGTTTAGTAGGTAGTGTGCTGGCTTATTAGACATAAAGCCAGGGTTCGAGTCTCAGGTATTTTTTCTGCGATTTAGCTTAGAGGACGTGCACCTGTCGGTCAAGACAAGCACAGTAACCGGAGTTCGAAATTAACCCATTGTTTTCGGCGAATTCTTCTCAACAGGTTTCTGCCAAAAACTCTGAGAGTAAATAAAATTGACATGAAAAGTTTCTCAAAAAAGAATCTATCGTTCGCAGTCGACTTTAAACTGTAGGTCCCATTACTTATGTAACACACAATATAAGTAGTGTGTTGGCTTATTAGACAAAAGGCCCGGGTTTGAATCCCAGGTCAGACATCAAATCATAAAATATTTCTTCGGCGACTTCCTCTCAGCAGATTTCTGGCAAAGACTCTGAGAGTAAAAATTGCCATGAAAAGCTTCTCAAAAATCTGTCGTTCGGAGCCGACTTTAAACACTGTAGGTCCCGCCACTCATGTATAAAATTAACGCACACAACATAAGTGGTGTGAGAAGCTAGGTCGTAATCCTGACTGAAGGGTTGTAATGACCAATTATGTATGTAGTCAGCATAGGCATGAAGCTTCTTGAGCTGTCGCAATCGAACCATCGAACTTGTTTTTCGTCCAGTGGTGTTATGGACAGTTTTGTTTACTGATACATTTTAGTCATTAACATGCTTAACGACGCTGAATGCGAAGTTGCATCGCTGGGTGTTTCAGCATGACAATGACCCAAAACACTCATCGAAATTGGCCAAGGATTGGTTATCAGCTAATTGGATTCAAATCTTGGATTGGCCACTTCAATCTTTAGACTTGAATCCTATAGAGAACCTCTGCAACATTGTAAAACGGAGAGTTGGAACTCGAAGCTTTAAAAATAAACAGGAGTTGATGAACTGTCTGAAATCAGATTTGAAAGCTATAGCAACATCTATTCTATCAAATCTTATTGAATTTATACCCAAAAGAGGCACTAAGGTCTTAAGCAACATAGGATATCACACCAAATATTAAAAATTGCTTAGGTTTGGAACAGCGAATTTTTAAGTTAATTTTGTTTTTATTTGATTAGAACTTCCAAAGAAATGGAGAAGATATGAGAATGTTATTACTTAGGGGAAAAAATTGCTCAGGTTTCGAACAACACTGTAAGAGGTATGAAAAGCTAGGTTGTAATCTTGACTGTAGGGTTGTAATGACCAATTATGTATTGTTACGAAAACGTGAAATCTAGATACTGGTATTTTTCTTTTATATTAGCTTAACATTAAAATTATAAACAAACCCTACAAACACAAAACAATGCAGTAAACAAATCTGTTTACAAATTATCGCACTACTTAATACAGCCACAAACAACAGTATAAAAAGGAAATGCTAAACAAGTAAACAAAAATCCACAAACAACGCTACAGTAATAAATGTAAATAACATTGTTTACATTTAAAGAGATTTAAAGAAGAATTCGCTTTCAAGAACATTCATCAGAATGTTTACGCTGCCAGTTAGTCAGTGAAGTTCAGTATGCGTTGTGTGAAGACGTAATGCGTTTGAAGTCGTTAATTGTGGTTTGAAGATCTCCGTTACAAAGATCTTTCATGCAATTGTCTAGTAATAGTTATTGTTTACGCAAAAGAGTGCGAAGAGGTATTACAAACAAAGTAAATTGTTGTTGTTTACATCATGTTGTGAATAGTGGTACACAGAATTGTGCAAATAATAAAGAATTTTAATTAAAACTAAACACAAATTTAAATTTTAAATATTTTTAAATGGTAAAAACGTAACACAATGTTATGTATGTATGCCCAGTAAGATGGACCAGAAATCGAGAGCAGTTGTTGTTGCAGCTGGATCTTTAATCCTAATATATATATTATAAATCTTTCTGTAAGTCTGTTTTCTTTTTTTTTGTTTGTTAGCCAATCACGCCAGAACGCCTGGACCTATTTTCTTGAAATTTGGGATATAGATCAGGCTTTTGTCGGTCCAGGTTATAGGCTATAAATCTTTTCAAAATTTTGACCAAAAGAGGAGAAAAAATCGGACAAATGGGGAAAAATGGTAATACGTAATTTTCCCAAATAGATATTGGAGATATCGCCGTGGTCTAGTGGGTAGAGTGTTGGCTTATTAGACGAAAGGCCCGGGTTCGTATCCCAGGTCAGACATCAAAACGAAAAATATTTCTTCGGCGACTTCCTCTCAGCAGATTTCTGGCAAAGACTCTGAGAGTAAAAATTGCCATGAAAAGCTTCTCAAAAATCTGTCGTTCGGAGTCGACTTTAAACTGTAGGTCCCGCCACTCATGCATAAAATTAACGCACACAACATTAGTGGTGTGAGAAGCTAGGTCGTAATCCTGACTGAAGGGTTGTAATGGCCAATTATGTATGTATGTTATGTAGATATTGGAGATATTCCGTTTCTAAAGTTAAACCAAAAGGGGGACAGGGGCCGAAAACGGACAAATTGAGTGCAGGTTATCTTAATCGTAATATCATAATCCTAATATATATTATAAATCCTTCTGTAAGCCTGTTTTTTTGTTTGTTAGCCAAGCACGCCTGAATGTCTAGACCGATTTTCTTGAAATTTGGGATATAGATCGATCCTTTCTCGGTGCAGATTATAGGCCATAAATCCTTTCAAAATTTTTACAAAAACGGGAGACAAAATGGGACAAAGTAAGAAAAAATGGGCAAAAATTAGTACTGTATGCATAAATGCTGTATTTCATCTGCTTTAAAGGTTTTGTTTTACGATTTAGCTTGGTTATGTTTCTCAAATAACTATTGGAAGTGTTCCGTTTATAAAATTGGATCAAAAGGGGTCCAAGAAAGGGGCAAAAAACGTGCAAATTGCATGCCTTTATATTTAGGACTTCAAGTATTCAAAAGACTGGGTTGTTTGCTAAACCGGTTTCCGAATATTTTGAAAAATTGTATTTTATAACCCGCGCAACGCCGGGTACAATCTAGTTAGACAATACTAGTTAGAAAATAAAAGAAGGAATCAGTACTTCTTTCCGTATCTATTTATCAAGATTGAGATAACAAACAGTTTTAATGAAGAACCAAAATTCCAGTCGACTATCAAAGGTCATATTCGGAAAGTTACAATGCTTTGAGCTCTTGTAATACATGCCATAGAATGCTAATCTTATACGATTGTATACAAAATCGTATCTTCAGTGTCAGTAGAGAATGCCTATCTCAGGTTTTGGGTGGTATCAAAACAAATATTGTGTTTTAGCGGCCTGAATTGGGAGATTTATCTATGGAAATTTCAATAAATTGAAATTTTCATTACTTTTTAAATAATACAGAGCAAATTTTTGCCTCTAATCCTTCTTTGATTTTCATGGATTTTTGGAGAGAAATGCTCCCAGAATCAATACATCAATTCAATGATTCACATGATTTTTGAGAAAAGTTACAGTCTTAACAAGGACATTATTTCAAAGCAGAGTGTATCTTATCCCAAACCTTAGAGATCGATAGATGTTGGGAAATTGGCTCTGTAAGATTTTAAGAATCCAAATGTGAATATTTTCACGACATGTTCCATCAAGGGCTGTGGTATTAATATAAACGAAAAAATCTGATATTTGTCACTCAACCCTCGTTTGCAATGCAGTCCGCATCAATTTTAATGTAATTTTACCAATAATGTGCCTGGAATTGTAGACCTTCTTTACCAAAACCATACATATGCATTTCACACACACACACACACACACAAGAAAATTAAACTTGAAATACATAAATTATATGCCATTTAATATGCATCTATTCATTCCAGCATTGAATTGCATGTCGGTTACCAAAAGACTCAACGAACAAAGATTATACGATTCATTCAGCCATTGATAGACCATCCCAGAATCCACCACAATACACCATCCACCTCCATCTAAACACATAACCCTTCATTTCTTGGGGTTACCAATAAAAATCCGGAAAACTAGAGCAACAATTCAAAGAGTACAAGCAACAGTAAATGTTTATTGAAGGAATTCTACTATTCAGGCAGTTGGAAGGATGTTGTTGTTGTTGTCATTGTTGTTTATTTTCGGTTGTATTTGCTAAAAGTGTATTGAAGTTGAGTCGACATGAATTGTAAGTTTGGTTGAGTCCAAATCAAATACAATCAGAACAATTGACACACACTGTTTAATTGATCGACACTTGAAACAATTACAGTTTAAAGGCTTAAAAGAGATGCCTATTGTTTAAGAATTTTCCTAAATTACTTGACAAATACGATAAGGACTCGGCCTATGGTAGTGGCATATTGATTGCAATTCAATTAATAGTTAATCGATGGAAGGCAGTCAGTAATTAAATTCATTGCATGATTAATAGCTTTTATATGAAAATCTCCTTAAAGCTACTTGCAGTTAATTAAAATATTGTAACGCAAATGGAAAACTCTAGATACTCGTATTTTTCATCACAGAACTTTAAAATCATAGACAAAAGCTACAAAAACAATGAATTTGGTTACATATTATCGTATTACTTAATATAATAACAAACATCGGCATAAAGAAATGATAAACGTGTAAACAAAAATATACCAACAAACACTGAACAGGAACAAATGTAAACAAAATACACAAACAAAAATAATGTAAAAAACGACATACATACATACATAATTGGCCATTACAACCCTTCAGACAGGATTACGACCTAGCTTCTCACACCACTTATGTTGTGTGCGTTAATTTTATACATGAGCGGCGGGACCTACGGTTTAAAGTCGACTCCGAACGACAGATTTTTGAGAAGCTTTTCATGGCAATTTTTGCTCTCAGAGTCTTTGCCAGAACGATGTTTTCATTTATAGAGGCCTGGAGAAGTCGAAGCCATGAACATTCACCTCCAAGAACATTCAACAGACTATAAAATAAAAGCTATAAATGAGAAAGCAAGCAACGGTTACTAACTCCGTTCAATTCAGTCAATCTTATGTGAAGACGTGGTGTGTTTTAAGGAAGTAATCATAGTTTGAAGTATTCGCCCTAGTCTAGTAGGTAGTATGTCATCTTATTAGACGTAAAGCAAGAGTTCAAACACCAGGGAAGACATTAAAACGAAAATGTGAAAAAATATTTCTTCGGTGACTTCCTCTCAGCAGGCTTCTGGCAAAAATTCTGAGAGTAAATATAATTGCCATGAAGAGCTTCTCAAAAATCTATCTTTCGGAGTCGAAGAAATTTTTCATGATAATTTTATTTAGTCTCAAAGTTTTTGCTAGACATCTGCTGAGAGGAAGTCCCCATAGAAATATTTTCATATTTACGTTCTAATGTCTGACCTGGGTTCTAAATTTAGACCTTACATATAATAATGCGACTGACATAGAAAAAGCAAAACAAAGCACGCGAGTCAGTCAGCGATGTTCAGTCAGTCTTGTGTGAAGACGAGATGCGTTTGGAGAGGGTAATTGTGATTGAAAGATGTCCGTTACAAAGATCTGTCGAATAATTCTCTAGTAATTGTTATTAATTACGCAAAAGAGTGCGAAGAGGAATAACAAACATAGCAATTGTTGTTGTTTACATTAAGTTGTGGCACACAGTATTGTGAGAATACTAAAGAATTTTAATTATAACTAAACATAGATACATTTTTATTTTATTTTTAATCTACGAACAACAATATTTTCCATATTAACTTAAAATTCGTAAATTTCTTCTTGCCATAATTAAAGTTATTCTGTATAAATATTGAATTCAATGGCCTTTACAAACGTGTAATTGTTTGCCAAAAATCGCTAGCTCTTAAAAAGACCCGAACAATGTAAACAAAAACAATTATTTTAAAAGTTTTTAATACAAATTGTTTTTGGAATTTGTCCTTTTCGTTGTCTAAAACGTGTGGTCCCTTTGAAAACAAAAACCAAACAAATTAATTTTTATATTTCGCAAAATATTTATCCCTGCGGTTGTGAGTGCCCTGTTAAAACTGTTGCCAATATTTTTAGACCACTTTCGTTGTATTATTAATTTATATAACCTGTCAATAACCTGACAATAAAAGCCATAATAGCATTAAAACAACTACACCAACAACAAAGTGAAACCTATGCCAACTTGGTCAGCTTTCTGTCAGGTTCGACAAAAAGCCTGATAAACTAATTAATAAAAATAAATTTTAAAATACTTCAATAAACTCTTTGGGCAGGTTAACTAAATTTCGAGGTTCTACCACATAACCTTTTATGAAAAGGTTTTTAGAAAATACTTACAAAAAAAAAAAAATGATAAATTTGTTGCATACAAAATTGAAAATATAACAGGACATGAATACGTAATAAAAATATCCTTGTGAAGCTACAAAATTGGAGTATATTTTAAGGGGATATATTTTAAGGGGATATGTCAAATTGTTGTATCTGCAGCAGGGCGACAAAGTGCTTTGATTAAGGGAAATGAAATTTCATTTCATTTATATATCTACAGCGACTTGCTTCAGAGTACCTCACTCCATCGTACCCATTTTTAGTAAAATTTTTCAAGTATATGAGGTCGTATCACGCCTGATAGCCTTCAAATACTCAATTGAAGCTAGTTTGTTCGCATAACACTTTTCTCTAACAACAATCCACAGAAAATAGTCTAATGGCAGCCAATTGCCATTACCATTTCGGTTAATTAAAAGGCCATCAAACGTTTGACGCAATAAATCGATTCTGGCATGAAATGTATAGGAAATTGCATTATCCTGTTGAAACTAAACATCCTTCACACTAATGCCAAGAAGAGCTGGTGCAAAAAATTCGGTTATCAAGGTACGATAAGTGTCTCAATTGGCCTCATTTTTAAAGAAATATGGGCAAATGAGGAGTCCGCTACACAAGTCGCACCAAACGGTCACTCATAACGTCTGTATTGATTTATACAAGTCCACATGTGAGTCTTGTGAGCTGGTTATTAACGTAACCACCAAGATGAAAACAAGCTTCAGATGATTTTTTTTTTCTTGTCAAAATTGACGTCATCGCCCATTTACATACATAATTGGCCATTACAACCCTTCAGTAAGTATTACGACCTAACTTCTCACACCACTTATGTTGTGTGCGTTAATTTTATACATGAGCGGCGGGACCTACTATTTAAAGTTGACAGATTTTTGAGATGCTTTTCATGGCAATATTTACTCTCTGAGTCTTTGCCAGAAATCTGCTGAGAGGAAGTCGCCGAAGAAATATTTTTCGTTTTGATGTCTGACCTGGGATTCGAACCCGGGCCTTTTATCTAATAAGCCAACGCACTACCCACTAGACCACGGCAACTTCATCTCCCATTTACCAATGCGAAAACAAAGCAGATAAAACGTTCTATATAAATTCGACGTAAACTGGTGCATGAAACGTCCAATTCTTCAGAACGATGACTAATTAAGGGCTAAGTGTGTCCGCTAATGACTCCAACGGGAGAACAGCCACTTCTACCTTATGCTCACGAATACTCTCACCCGCAGTTTCGATATTTTCAGGAGTTCTTGTTGATGGCCAAAGCGTTAAAATTTTCTGTTGTATGCAGCGTTACCGTTGAGCGACTAAAGTCGCAATTTGACACTTTTTCAGCGACCGCACCACTATTTGTGCCCCTTACTAAAATGAAGTAAATCTGACACTTTTCAAGATTTTTGACCCTTCTTTCCCCTTTTTTAGAAAAAGTATTTTTCCTTTTATTTAGACGCATTTTGCACGTTGAAATTTGCTTCGAAACATTAATAAGCCTGCAAATTTTTGGCAGCTCAAACTATATAACAAAAACAAAAAATCATGTGGTTTTTGTAGACGTTCGTTGTGTCGCTACTTTATTAATTTACTTGTCTTTTGTAAACAGCACAAAAATTACAAAATATTGAAAACTAAAAATTAATTAATTAAACCCAGAATAAAGGATGTGAAAATGGACGAGTGAGTAGAATGATCCAAGATTAATAATTTGTTATTAAATTTGTATTTTAAACTAGACTATAGACTAGACTGCAGACTAGACTATAGACTAGACGATGTACTAGACTATAATCTAGTCTATAGACTAGATTATATACTAGACTATACATCTAGTCAACAGACTAGATTATATACTAGACTATACATCTTGTCTACAGACTAGATTATATACTAGACTATAGATATAGTCTGTAGACTAGATTATATACTAGACTATAGATCTAGTCTATAGACCAGATTATATACTAGACTATAGATCTAGTCTGTAGACTAGATTATATACTAGACTATAGACTAGACTATATACTAGACTATAGACTAGACTATATACTATACTATAGACTAGACTATATACTAGACTATATACTAGACTATATACTAGACTATACTAGACTATAGACTAGACTATAGACTAGACTATATACTAGACTATAGACTAGACTATATACTAGACTATAGACTAGACTATGTACTAGACTATATACTAGACTATAGACTAGACTATGTACTAGACTATATACTAGACTATAGACTAGACTATGTAGTAGACTATAGACCAGACTATATACTAGACTATAGCCCAGACTATATACTAGAATATAGATTAGCCCATATACTAGACTATAGACTAGACTATGTACTAGACTATATACTAGACTATATACTAGACAATAGACTAGACTATGTACTAGACTATATACTAGACTATAGACTAGACTATGTACTAGGCTATATACTAGACTATAGACTAGACTATGTAGTACACTATAGACCAGACTATATACTAGACTATAGCCCAGACTATATACTAGAATATAGATTAGCCCATATACTAGACTATAGACTAGACTATGTACTAGACTATATACTAGACTATATACTAGACAATAGACTAGACTATGTACTAGACTATATACTAGACTATAGACTAGACTATGTACTAGGCTATATACTAGACTATAGACTAGACTATGTAGTAGACTATAGACCAGACTATATACTAGAATATAGATTAGCCTATATACTAGACTATATACTAGACTATAGACTAGACAATAGACTAGACTATATACTAAACTATAGACAAGATTATATACTAGACTATATACTACGCTATAGACTAGAACAGAGACTAGGCTATATACTAGATTATGGACTAGACTATATACTAGACTATATACTAGACTATATACTAGACTATAGACTAGGCTATATACTAAACTATAGACTAGACAATATACTAGACTATAGACTAGACTATATAGTAGACTATATACTAGACTATGTACTAGACTATATATTAGACTATGTACTAGACTATATACTAGTCTATAGACTAGACTAGATACTAGACTATAGACTAGACTATAGACTAGACTATATACTAGATTATTTATTAGACTATAGACTAGACTATATACTAGACTATAGACTAGACTATATTCTAGACTATATACTAGACTATATACTAGACTATAGACTAGACTATATACTAGACTATATATTAGACTATAGACTAGACTATATACTAGGCTATAGACTAGACTATATACTTTATTATATACTAGACTATAGACTATATTATATACTAGACTATAGACTGGACTAGATACTAGACTATATACTAGACAATATACTAGAATATAGACTAGACTATATTCTAGACTATATACTAGACTATATACTAGACTATAGACTATATTATATACTAGACTGTAGAATAGACTAGAACTAGACTATAGACTAGACTATAGACTAGACTGTATACTAGACTATTGACTATATTATATACTAGACTATAAATTAGATTATATACTTGATTATATACTAGACCATACACTAGACTATAGACTAGACTATATACAAGATTATATACTTGATTAAAGACTAGACTTTATACTAGACTATATACTAGACCATATACTAGACTATATACTAGACTATATACTAGACTATATACTAAACTATAGACTAGACTATATACTAGACTATAGACTAGACTATATAGTAGACTATATACTAGACACTGTACTAGACTATAGACTAGACTATATACTAGACTATAGACTAGACTATATATAGTAGACTATATATTAGACTATGTACTAGACTATAGGCCAGACTAGATACTGGACTATAGACTAGACTATAGACTAGACTATAGATTAGACTATAGACTGGACTATAGACTAGACTATAGACTAGACTATAGACTAGACTATAGACTGGACTTTAGACTAGACTATAGACTAGACTATAGACTAGACTATAGACTAGGACTGACTATAGACTAGACCTAGAACTAGACTATAGACTAGACTATAGACCAGACTATAGACTAGACTATAGACTAGACTATAGACTAGACTATAGACTAGACTATATACTAGACTATAGACTAGACTATATTCTATATTATAGACTATATTATATACTAGACTATAGACTATATTATATACTAAACTATAGACTAGACTATATACTAGACTATATACTAGACTATATACTAGACTATATACTAGATTATTGACTATATTATGTACTAGACTAGACTATAGACTAGACTATATTCTATATTATATACTAGACTATAGACTAGACTATATACTAGAGTATATACTAGACTATATACTAGACTATATACTAGACTATTGACTATATTATGTACTAGACTATATACTAGACTATAGACTAGACTATATTCTATATTATATACTAGACTATAGACTATATTATATACTAGACTATAGACTAGACTAGATACTAGACTATATACTAGACTATATACTAGACTATATACTAGACTATTGACTATATTATGTACTAGACTAGACTATAGACTAGACTATATTCTATATTATATACTAGACTATAGACTAGACTATATACTAGAGTATATACTAGACTATATACTAGACTATATACTAGACTATTGACTATATTATGTACTAGACTATAGACTAGACTATATACTAGACTATTGACTATATTATGTACTAGACTATAAATTAGATTATATACTTGATTATATACTAGACCATACACTAGATTATATACTAGACTATATACTAGACTATAGACTAGACTATATACAAGACTATATACTTGATTATAGACTAGACTATAAAGTTGACACTATACTAGACTATAGACTAGACTAGATACTAGACTATAGACTAGACTATATACTAGAGTATATACTAGACTATATACTAGACTATATATTAGACTATATACTAGACTATATACTAGACTATAGACTAGACTATATACTATATTATATACTAGACTATAGACTATATTATATACTAGACTGTAGAATAGACTAGAAACTAGACTATAGACTAGACTATATACTAGACTATTGACTATATTATATACTAGACTATAAATTAGATTATATACTTGATTGTATACTAGACCATACACTAGACTATATACTAGTCTATATACTAGACTATAGACTAGACTATATACAAGACTATATACTTGATTAAAGACTAGACTATAAACTTGACCATATACTAGACTATATACTAGACTATATACTAGACTATATACTAGACTATATACTAAACTATAGACTAGACTATATACTAGACTATGTACTAGACTATAGACTAGACTATATACTAGACTATAGACTAGACTATATATAGTAGACTCTATATTAGACTATGTACTAGACTATATACTAGACTATAGACTAGACTAGATACTAGACTATAGACTAGACTATAGACTAGACTATATACTAGATTATTTATTAGACTATAGACTAGACTATATACTAGACTATAGACTAGACTATATTCTAGACTATATACTAGACTATAGTACTAGGACTATAGACTAGACTATAGACTAGACTATATATTAGACTATAGACTAGACTATATACTAGGCCTATAGACTAGACTATATACTATATTATATACTAGACTATAGACATAATTATATACTAGACTATAGACTAGACTAGATACTAGACTATACACTAGACAATATACTAGAATATAGACTAGACTATATTCTAGACTATATATTATATTATATACTAGACTATAGACTATATTATATACTAGACTGTAGAATAGACTAGAACTAGACTATAGACTAGACTATAGACTAGACTGTATACTAGACTATTGACTATATTATATACTAGACTATAATTAGATTATATACTTGATTATATACTAGACCATACACTAGACTATAGACTAGACTATATACAAGATTATATACTTGATTAAAGACTAGACTTATACTAGACTATATACTAGACCATATACTAGACTATATACTAGACTATATACTAGACTATATACTAACTAGCTAGACTATATAGACTATATACTAGACTATATTATGTACTAGACTATAGACTAGACTATAGACTAGACTATATTCTATATTATATACTAGACTATAGACTATATTATATACTAGACTATAGACTAGACTAGATACTAGACTATATACTAGACTATAGACTATATATATACTAGACTAGACTATGACTAGACTATATTCTAGACTATATACTAGACTATAGACTAGACTATATACTAGAGTATATACTAGACTATAACTAGACTATATACTATATACTAGACTATAGACTATATTATGTACTAGACTATAGACTAGACTATATACTAGACTATTGACTATATTATGTACTAGACTATAATTAGATTATATACTTGATTATATACTAGACCATACACTAGACTATATACTAGACTATATACTAGACTATAGACTAGACTATATACAGACTATATACTTGATTATAGACTAGACTATAACTAGACTATATACTATACTATAGACTATAGACTAGACTAGATACTAGACTATAGACTAGACTATATACTAGAGTATATACTAGACTATATACTAGACTATATATTAGACTATATACTAGACTATATACTAGACTATAGACTAGACTATATACTATATTATATACTAGACTATAGACTATATTATATACTAGACTGTAGAATAGACTAGAAACTAAACTATAGACTAGACTATATACTAGACTATTGACTATATTATATACTAGACTATAAATTAGATTATATACTTGATTGTATACTAGACCATACACTAGACTATATACTAGTCTATATACTAGACTATAGACTAGACTATATACAAGACTATATACTTGATTAAAGACTAGACTATAAACTTGACCAAATACTAGACTATATACTAGACTATATACTAGACTATATACTAGACTATATACTAAACTATAGACTAGACTATATACTAGACTATGTACTAGACTATAGACTAGACTATACTACTAGACTATAGACTAGACTATATATAGTAGACTCTATATTAGACCTATTATAGACTATATACTAGACTATAGACTAGACTAGATACGTGGACTATAGACTAGACTAGTCTATAGACTAGACTAGAGACTAGACTATAGACTAGACTATAGACTGGACTATAGACTAGACTATAGACTAGACTAGATACTAAACTATATACTAGACTATAGACTAGACTATAGACTAGACTATATACTAGACTATAGACTATATTATATACTAGACTATAGACTAGACTAGATACTAGACTATAGACTAGACTATAGACTAGACCTATAGACTAGTCTATATACTAGACTATTGACTATATTATGTACTAGACTATAAATTAGATTATATACTTGATTATATACTAGACCATACACTAGATTATATACTAGACTATATACTAGACTATAGACTAGACTATATACAAGACTATATACTTGATTATAGACTAGACTATAAACTTGACAGTATACTAGACTGTAGACTAGACTAGATACTAGACTATATACTAGACTATATACTAGACTATATACTAGACTATAGACTAGACTATAGACTAGACTATATTCTATATTATATACTAGACTATAGACTATATTATATACTAGACTATAGACTAGACTATATACTAGACTATATACTAGACTATAGACTAGACTATATACTAGACTATAGACTAGACTATAGACTAGACTATATACTAGACTATATATTATACTATAGACTAGACTATAGACTAGACTATATTCTATATTATATACTAGAATATAGACTATATTATATACTAGACTATAGACTAGACTATATACTAGACTATATACTAGACTATATACTAGACTATAAACTTGACCATATACTAGACTATAGACTAGACTAGGTACTAGACTATAGACTAGACTATATACTAGACTATATACTAGACTATATACTAGACTATATACTAGACTATATACTAGACTATAGACTAGACTATATACAAGACTATATACTTGATTATGGACTAGACTATAAACTTGACCATATACTAGACTAAAGACTAGACTACAGACATTTTCTTTTCTTTTGTTGCATATATTTTTGTTGTACTCTTCACACAACTCTCTTTTATACTGTTGCACAATGATTTACATTTGCAGTTGTTTTTATGTACTCTAGCTTTGCTTCACACTTATTTATATTTGCAGCTACAATAAATATTCGGTCTTGAGAAAAATGCAATTCTGTGCAATTTTATATGTCTTGTGCATACCTCTAGTACTCATGGCCTCATGTTTATACAGCCAACACCAAATCTACTACAATACGACCACTAACTTGCAGTGTAGAAATCTTTATATTCATAGGCACATATGAAGTTGCCGTAGTATAGTAGGTAAAGTCAGTAGTTGGGATGCAAGCCCCTAGTTCAAACCCCAGGTCAAACATTAAAATGTAAATTAGAAAATATTTTTTCGGCGACTTCCTTTCAGCAGATTTCTGGAAAATACTCTGAAAGTAAATAAAACTGCCATGAAAAGTTTCTCAAAACAGCAGGTTCTGCTACTCGTGTATGGAATTAAAGCACACAATATAAGTGATGAGAGATAGATAGGTCGTAATCCCCACTGAAGGGTTGTAATGACCAATTATGTATCTATGTACGTATGAACAGAATATTTGAGGAAGCTCTAGTAATCGTTCTTCCAATCCTGTGGAAGCCGCAAATAAGCGTATGTATCTACAATATACAATTAAGCAGCTTAAACTTTGAGTTTTTTCTGCTCTGTACATATGGCAACTTCAACAACGAACGTTTTGGGAAGCATCTCTTGAGAAGTAATAGAAGTTACTCAAAATCAATAAACTTAGCACATGTTCGTAGAGGGTACAGGACATATTTCAGAGAACTTTATCCAGATATACTGTCTTCCTTGCTTGAATTTATTAGCATAAGATTCCCTATTTTTGTGTTGCATAGGTGGTAACCTACTCGTTTATCGAATTTGGAGAATGAGTCACCAAAAAAAGTTTCATAATAAAGTTTGACTAACAACGATTGGTTTTTCATCATATGCCAATTAATGTTTTCAATTTCTAAAAGATTCTTTTCATTCGCCTTATTTTCTATTTTTGAAGATTTTAATTAAAATATTATCCACCTACACACGCATACACACACACACATACGTATATGCAGATGTAGCCAAACTTTTCTCAATCATTGTTCGTTTGGGGTACCTTTAGCAAACAAAAATGTTCGTAAACTTTTGAAATTTTTAACAATTTCTTCTGCAGAGCTTTTGTTACTATTTAATACTGTTTTTTCTTCTCTATTTAAAAAAGAAAATAATTTTCTTAAAGCAGAGAAAGTGTGCTGTGTGTGTGTGTTTTCTTAAATAAAAAATTAATGTCTTAAGTTACATTGCATAGCCTTAACATTTCCAAACAAAACAAAACAAAAAAAATGATTTTTTTTTCGCCTCTCATTT
>CM025789.1:127868069-128037216 GCA_014635995.1 Sarcophaga peregrina | reverse complement strand
CATAAATATTGCAATGTATTTACATTAAATTAAAGGTATTTCTATAGGTTAACTAATAAAATAAAAATATTTCACTGGCTTTGCCGAATAAAACTAACTAATTAACTAATAAAATAAAAATATTTCACTAACTATGCCAAATTCTTAAAAAAATGTAAAATAAAAGCGCGGAAGAAATAATACGTACACTTAAAATTTTCTATATAAGTGTCCCTATTATTTTTTCCGGGCCTATATTCTTATATTTTTAATTATATTTCCATAAGTATTGCAATGTATTTACATTAAATTAAAGGTATTCATGCAGGTTAACTAATAAAATTAAAATATATAACTAGCTTTGCCAAATTCTTAAAAAAAAATGTAAAATAAATGCGCGGAAAAAATAATAGAGACACTTAAAGTTTTCAATATATTCTTATATTTTTAATTATTTTTCCTTAAACATTGCAGTCTATTTACATTAAATTAAAGGTATTCATACAGGTTAACTAATAAAATAAAAATATATCACTAGTTTTACCAAATTTTTAAAAATATATAAAATAAAGTCCCGGAAAAAATAATAGGAACACTTAAAGTTTTCTATATAAGTGTCTTCAATATATTCTTATATTTTTAATTATTTTTCAATGAATATTGCAATTTATTTACATTAAATTAAAGGTATTCGTATGGGTTAACGAATAAAATAAAAATATTACACTAGCTTTGCCAAATTCTTAAAAAAATTTCAAATAAAGGCCCGGAAAAAATAATAGGAACACTTAAATTTTTCAATATAAGTATCCCTATTATTTTTTCTTATATTTTTAATTATTTTTCCATAAATATTGCAATGTATTTACATTAAATTAATACATGTAAACTAATAAAATAAAAACATTTCACTAGCTTTGCCAAATTTAAAAAAAAAATGTAAAATAAAAGCCCGGAAAAAATAATAGGAACACTTAAGGTTTTCAATATATTCTTAAATTTTTAATTTTATAAAATAAAATGGAATTATGAAGTAATAAAAAAATGCGTGCCAATGTTTTTCTTTTTTTTTTTATATTTTTTTATAAAGTTTCTTTTGAAGAAATACGCAAATAATTTGAAGATGTTCGTTCAGTTATTAAGTTCAAATAATTAAAAAAATTATTCATCCGGCAGGTCGGCAGGCAATATTCTCATAATTGTAACAATATTTGGAATTGTGATCAATTTTTGTCAAATGTTCGTATTTTACAAATAAAACAGAATAAATTGAGTAATTTATCTTCAACTAATTTCCTCTGCACTACATGACGTATGATCGATATTATATTACTCATACGGTCAGTGTAAATTCAGTGTGGAATGTAATTGGAAGTAAATTGGATTTCGGCACGAAGAATTAATTTAAAAAATGGGAATAAAATGCTCCTATTAATATCGAAATCGTCGCAATCTAGTAGGTAGTGTGTTTGTCAAGTTAGGCATTAAAACGAAGATATGAAAAAATAAAATATTTCTTCGGCCATTTCCTGTCAGCAGATTTCTGGTAGAAACTCTGACAATATAAATCTGCCATGAAAAAGTTTTCCAAAAATTTTTCCTTCGGAGTGCTGGCCTTCTCACATATGAAATTAATGCACACGGCATTAGTGGTGTGAGAAGCTAGGACGAAAGCCGGACTGAAGGGCGTCCGGTAATGGGCGTTTGAAATTTAAAATTACAAGCAAACAAAAACGGTTTGAAATGGAGCACATTTTCTTTTTTGTTTTTTTTTTTTTGCCTAGTAGTTTTACTTCGGTTAGAAATGGAATATTATTTTTTTTATATACTACACGATCGTACCAATTTTCTACACTTTTACGTGAGTATGCGGTCGTATTTCAGCAAAGGCATCACGTATGTTGGCCTTTAAATGCTTAACTGTATTTGGTTTGTTGGCACAACACTTTTCCTTAACGACGCCCCACAGAAAATAGTCCTACGGTGTCAAATCATCACCATTTCGGTTCATTAAACGGATATCAAACATTTGACGCAATAAATTGATTATAGCATGAGATGTGTGGCATCCTGTTGGTCTCATCCTGTTGAAACCAAACATCGTTCACATAAATGCCATTAATATCGAGTACAAAAAAAAAAAAAAAAATCGGTTATCAGGGTGCGATTAGCATTATGAGTGGCCGTCCTCATTTTCAAAGAAGTTCCACAACCCGAACCAGTCACTCGTAATGGATGCATTGGCTTTTGTAAGACCATATGTGGGTTTTTTGAGTCTCAAAAATTCCAAATTTGCTATTAACGTATCCACATCATCGAGCAGTGTTTCATTGGCCCAATAAATTTCAACATTTTTCAAGTGTAAAACGATTCATTAGGTTCAGTGGAGTTAAAATACTGAATTTTGTGACAGAATAAATTGATATAAGTATTGCCAGATTCGAAATAACGTTTGGTTCGTTCAGTTTAGGAGGTGAACCCGTTATATAAATCTCAATTCACCGCACAAGAAAATATTAAGAAGCCATAGAGCGAATATATTGAAAAAGGATTGACAAAGAAAGTCTTATATACACTCTAACATATTAGACGATAGCATTGGTAAGCTATTTCCTAAAACCATAAAACAGCACTTAATTTGAAGTATTTCGTACGAGTCCTTCTAAGCAAGAAAAGGCGCGCGAGCAGGTATCGCATTATTCTAGCATCTAATAAGATATTAATACTTGATGTTATCGCTAATAAAACTCATATTGTTTAATATACGCTTTGGACCTTAGAACGAACAACTGTTTTTTACCTGGCTTCAATATTTATTTCAAAACAATTTGAAAACGAATATGATTTCATATTTCAGTTCTTATTGTCCATATTTTGCCAAGAAATATTTTCTGCCATATTTGCTATTCAAGTCAATGGCATGTGGGTGTTAATGCCGCAAGTAATTCGAGTTGTAGTTGGTTTCATTAATCTCTTGTCTCTTTTCTTTCGTTATTTTTTTTTATTGTAATTATTAAAGCAGAGCATTTGGCATTTAAATTAATTTTCTTTTAACCACTTACACATACAAACCACAGTATCATACACGAACACAACTTAATAATAATTATAATAAAACAAAAGTGTTCAGAGAGATATACAGTAGCGAGCACAAAAAATGCAACACTGTGTCATATGATCTTTAATAAGATCTGTTTCAAAATAACGGTAACTAATTTATCTCTTTTCTTTTGCTGTTAATTCTTTCAATTATAAGTTTTCAAAGTAACCACAGTTTATTCCAAATTCTGCTTTAAAAAGTTAAATATTTTTGAATCAGTGAAAAAAGTGCAAATTTTTAGCGAGCAAAAAAAATGCAACATAATAAAAAAATAGTAAGAGTAAGTTATTTATTTAATTATAATTGAAAATTTCTTAAATAAGTTATACAACATGTGTTTTGTAATAGAAGCAGCTCTCAGCTGACAGCAAAACTGCAATCATTAAAGCCTTAGAAGAAGGAAAATCCATGCGTGAAGTTGGACACCTCTTTGGTGTAAATCAATCAATATCGTATGTCGGATTAAATCTCGATTTTCCTTGAGAAATAGTGTGGAAAGGAAACCAGGTAGTGGTAATCCTCGAAAAACTACCTCTCGCCAAGACCGCCAGATGATTGCACTGGTTAAAAAAGATCCACAAAAGACCGCAGTGGACGTTGCTAATTTCGCAAATGAGCAAATGGAAGTCTCTATAGGCGTTCACACTGTTCGCCGTAGGTTGAAAGAGGCTAATTTGCATGCGAGGCGACCCGCAAAGAAACCTCTCGTCAGTGCAATCAATAAAAAGAAGCGCCTGGAATTTGCAAAATATTACAAGGATTGGTCAAATGAACAATGGGCTAAAGTCTTGTGGAGCGATGAAAGCAAATTTAATTTGAGATATCAACTTCCAACCATAAAACATGGCGGTGGATCAATAATGGTGTGGGTAAGGAACGATATGTTTAAAAAAAATTATTGATTTTACGTCACGTATTTACAGGTGCGTTTTCCCGTGATGGGGTAGGTCCCTTAACTCAGATTGAAGGAAAAATAGACGCCAAGAAGTACTGTAAAATCCTTGGAGAACACATGCTTCCTCATGCGGGAAAAAATGCCTCCTGGTAGCATATTCCAACAGGATAACAATCCAAAGCACTCAAGTCGCTTATCTCGAAACTTTTTAAGCGACAATGATATCAATGTTTTGGATTGGCTACCACAGTCTCCCGATCTAAACCCCATAGAAAATCTATGGGAGCTATCAGTTCGGGAAGTTAAGAGGAAACATCCGTCAAATAAGAGGCAATTAGAAGAAATTTTGAAAAGTAAATGGGAGAAAATATCCATTAACACATTAATAGCTTTAGTCGACTCTATGCCTTCTAGGTTGCAAGAAGTCATAAAAAATAAGGGCTACGCCACTAAATATTAATTTTAAGAATTTTTTGTAAGAATTACTATTTAATTTAAATAAACACATTAAAATTTATGCTGTTGCATTTTTATTGCTCCCATGAAATTCGCACTGTTTTTAATAAATGACAAAATAATATATCATTAATTAAAAATATTTACATAATGTTATTGATAATAGGTATCTATAACTGTAGGGATTAATAACCCAAAGAAATATTTTGAAGTGGTCACCATTTTCTTTAAAATTGTCGCACTTAAAGATAATTTTACCCAACGTTGCATTTTTTATGCTCGCTACTGTACATACAACGTATTCCAACAAACAACAATTAAATAAATATGTAATATGAGTGTGTAAGTGTATAAGTGATGGTTTATTTTCTACTGCTAGTACAGCTACTACTACTACTACTACCTACACTTTAATGTATTGTTTCTCTCATATTTTGTTTTTAATTTCTTTTCATTATCTCCAACTTTCTTGGCTTAATAATGGCAAAGTATTTTATAAGAGCACATAGTGTAAGAGGGAAATCGTATGGTATGGCAAGAGAATAAGAGTATGGGCGAGAGATGTAGAAAATATTTGGTATTGTATTCAAGTATCGTATTGTTTTGGTGTCTCTTCCAACTACTTAAAATTGTTTAACGAAAGAATTTATTGTTTTTGTTTTTTTTTTTCTTTTGGTGTTGGTTTTTTTTTTTTTGCTTTTGTTGACACTGTGCTGTGCCTGTGCTATGCTATGCTGTGCTGTGTTGTGTTGTGTTGTGTTGTGTTGCCTTTTATTTATTCGTATTTATTCGTATGTCGTCTTTATGGTTTCCAATTAAGCAGTAAATTAAAAGCTCGTTTGCATGCGACAATACAAAAATTTCACACACACACTCATACACTTTGAATCACTTATTAAAAAAGGAAAAAAAGAAAAATTATAATAAAATACTCTTTCACTCGTGTAAGGATATTTTTGTGTGTGTGTGTATATATGTGTAGTGTGTGTAGTTATAAAAACAACCAAGTGTTGCTTTCATGCGTTTTTTTAGTCGCCATAACTTAATGCTGCTATTTTCGCATTGATGTTGATGGTATTGGTGTTGGTGTAAGCAAAACAAAAAGTCATGTTACCCGTAAAGCATTGAACACTTAAATAGCTTTTGAAAGAGTTCAAATGAAGACGCCGCAAACAGTTTGGTGTCAATACTACCAAATTGTTTAAAAAATCAAATAAAAGAAAAGGAAAAATTGATTGAAAACAACCTTTTAATGCCCCATACAGGCTACATTATTTGCTCGTCAATGGATAAAGGATAGCACGAAAACTACACGCTTAAGTATAATGCTTAGAAGGCTTATTCTAAATGATATAATGAAGCAATGAAGTGGCGCAGCAAACATGTTGAAGGAGAAGGCAACCTATGTCCAAAGTATCCATCACTATATTGGCGATTCCATTTGAAAGGAGCTACACAGGCAGATAAATACTGGTTCAACGTGGACTATGATTATTTATTTATTTAATTTAAGTCAATGGACAAATTCCTTACTGACTAATAAAAAAATATGTAAAAGAAAAAGAAAATTAAATACATTTACAAACAGTTTCTTTAAAAATACAATTAATCGTTACAATAAAAATATAAAAAATTACGAATTAAGAAAAACAATAATATTCCATTTTAATTATACAAGAATTTACAGAAAAATCAACAAAGTCTGACAAATAATTAAATTGAAGGAAAATTCTACTTAACGGATCAGCAATAGCATAATTAGTTCTGCAGAATTGAATATAAATCAGATTATAACGGCGTAAGTTACGACAATTAATATTGAATTTAACAGATCTTAACAGAAATTCACAGCAAATATTACCATTTATCAGGTTAATCCTATTTAGCATTGTTCATCCCCGACATCCCCGCCTTTGTCGCCCTTGCCGTCATCGCCGCTGCCAAGCCTGCTGTGTTGTTGTGTGTCATCTTGTTTCGTCCGTTTTGCCCATTCCTGGTCTCACACCATATGGCCAAAGCCTCGTTCCGAACTATTTGGAGTTCAACTGGTAGTAATCGATTTGACTACGAGGTCTGACTGGAAACTAGATTCTGGTACCACGGGAGCCAGGAACCCCTGGAACCTCGGTTCCAGCCTGGCTGTTGGTGTTGCCCCTTTGGGAGCATCGTGGTGGCTGTGGTTTGTACCCAAATCGCGGGAACAGTCTAGTTAATGGGCTCGGTGTGGAGTTGCATTTTTCTCAACCGGGTGCCGTGATCCATAGATCGGAAGGAGTTTTAGATAAGCTCCGCTCCTAACCAAGGGGGAAGTCATGTCCAAATACATGGCTTCGAATTGGTACTCAGGTGTAACAGTATGTTGCTTTTGGGAGCGTTGGTAGACGCATTGTATTTCACCCTGTGCGAAGAGCACCGTGGGATTAGGTCCTCGCGGACAGGCACCCACGTAAAACCCTTCGTCGTTAGCATTGTTCGACGACTCTTAAGGGTGGTGTCGGCTAGTATATGAAGGCAAATCTAAATAATTCCTTCCTAGGCCACGCAAACAGAAGATTGGAAATTGTTTCTGCAAAGATTCAATGTGTTCGCTGTAAACATTATAGTGAGGATCCCATACAATGCATCCATATTCCAAAATTGGTCTGACAAGCGATACTAATCGAGATCATTTTGAAGATATGATCGATTATGTTATTGAAAGAGAGAAAAACTTTTAAATCGTCAGCATATATCAAGATATTGGCATATTAATTATATTGGGAAGATCGTTTATAAGCAGTGAAAAAAAAGAAGTGGACCTAGATGGCTGACCTGAGGAACATAAATCTACTTTCTCCCAGTCAAATACGACTCCAGCCATCTTAAACTCCAATGATTTACGCCCATTAAATCAAATGTTGTTAATAGAAGTTTGTTATTCACTTTATCAAACGCTTTGCTACAATCCGTAAAAATAACATCAATTTGCTTCTGTTGAAAAAAGGCCTCATTTATCATGGATGTTAACTGAAGCACATTAGTGATTGTTAAGCAGCCTTTTCGGAAACCATGTTGATGAGGTGATAATAACGCTGAAGTACGATGAACCAAAAAATCGGCAATCAGTTTCTCACACATTTTTGGAATAGCACTCAATTTTGCAATGCCCCTATAATTTGTAACATCAGACTTAGTTGCCAGATTTAAAAAGCGGTAGAATATACGAGTCCTTCCAAAACACAGGAAAATATCTATAACCTATGGTGTAATGAATGACTCTGCACATCGATTTAAAATAAAACTTCGACCCCATCAGGACCAGGAGATGTATTATAAGCTTCTTTACAGTTTCCTGAATATGGCATTTTATTTTAGTATTCCAACCAAGGGATTTCTGAAGTTCGCGGACGGGTCCTTGTGGTGTTTATATACAGTGGACTTAGTACCCCAATATATTTTGACAAATTTCATGAATTTTAACCAACATTTTGTGTAAACAATTTTAAAAAATTTTTTAATGTTTTTCATAAAACAAAAGAAAAATGACTTCGTAGGTGCCCCCAAGGACAACTCTAAGTAAATTTGAATTCATAGGCCTAACACAGTCAAACTCTTTTATAACGAACTCGATTATAATGAATTCTTGTGTATTACGTACATATTTTCAAATCCCAACGTTTACGAACTCATTTAAAACGTATTTTCTGTTAAAAGGAACTACTTTAAACGGTCCCAGTAATTAAATTTCATACATTTTACCTTTTTTATAACGAACTCTCCGAAATAACTTTGAAATGTGGCAATAGTCTCTAATTTTATTTAACATGGCAGCATTAAATTATAACTCAACATCTTTAATCAGCTGATAGATAAAAAGAATTAACAAATATTTTTGGTTTTAAATCCAATAAATCCTTTCTGTTTTTAATAAATGAAAAAAATTATTTCTATTTTAAATTTTCTTCTATGACTTCACCCCATTCATTATGAACTTTGCATATAACGAACTAATTTTTCTGGTCGCACGAAGTTCGTTATAGCCGAGTTTGACTGTATATGAAAATGTTATCCCTTGTATTTAATAGAATATCCCTTAAGGACAAGCACTCCATTTAATCCATTTGGGAGTGAAGTTTTGTTTAGTGCTTTCGGGTGGTACCATAAGAAAGTTTTTCGATTGCCTTTTGTTTAAGGCTTAGCGATTACATAACGATTCCTTCCAATGATCTCCTAAATACTCTCTTGAAGTCATAACGGGACTTTGTGCAAGAGTATTAAGTCTGTGGAACCTTTTTTTTGTTAAAATATGTTGAAGTACTAGGGCTTTTGCTGTCCACTGTATATTCGGCTGCCTTATGGACAGCTTGACTGCTGTAGTGTAGCGGAAATAATTGCCTTATAGAAAGCAGCCAGCAGCATGTGCTTATTGGGTGATGGCAATTTTTCCTGAAAATCCATTTATTTAAGTTGCTTATTTGTTTTCGTTTATATTTGCCAGGAATTTTGCAGCGTGATTA
Organism: Sarcophaga peregrina; assembly: GCA_014635995.1. NCBI lineage: Eukaryota > Metazoa > Arthropoda > Insecta > Diptera > Sarcophagidae > Sarcophaga > Sarcophaga peregrina. The sequence continues at coordinate 128,028,290 of CM025789.1, read as the reverse complement.
CGATTCATTCAAAATTTGATATGGAATCCATAAGAGAGGGAGTTGGTTGTAAATTATAGGCCTGAGAAACACGCCAGGGGCGTTGCGGGGTATACAATCCCCGACATATTGCAAACCGTAGGTTGCCGCAGTATAATAGGTAGTGTGTTGGCTTATTAGACGTGAGGCCACGGTTCAAACGCCAGATCGGATATCTTCAAGTACATGAAATACGAAAAAATTTTCCTTTATCAAATTCCTCTTAACAGATCTCTGACAAAGACTCTGAGAGTAAATAAAATTGCCATGAAAAACTGTGTCATTCGGAATCTATTTTAAAGTGTAGGTCCAGCCACATTTACAAAGTTAACACACACAACCAATAAGTGGTGTGAGAAGATAAGGTCTTAATCCCCACAAAAGGATTGCTATTTTTTTTTTTTTTTATAAAACAGGCACTCAGGGGATGACCCCTACTCATGCAGTGCATTGTGCAGGTTTTTAGGAAAGTTGGAAAAAGAGAGGGAAAATGCGAACGGCAAGCAAATGAGTTGCTGCTGGTGACTATAAAATGGGCAGTGCTATACTTTCACCATTAGACAGTCTACAGCAATGTCTCCAAGAAGCCCGCAGTTTCACACGCCACTTATGTTGTGTGTGTTAAATTTATGCAGAAGTGGCAGGACCTACGTCTAATAACTCCCAATTATGACGCTATGTATGCATTAAAGATTCATTGCATATGTAAATGCTAATTAGTTGCCGGCAACTGTATATTTATATGGTATATACGCCAATTGCTTTATGCTGTTTAACTGCTGCTTTCGTTAATGTGTGTGCATGTGTATGGGTTTTTAAGCGTAAATAGTGGTGGTTCGTTCGTTTGTTCGTTTGGTGTTAAGGGTGGGGTTGCTTTCGAAAATTGTTGTCATCATAAATATCTTGTTAAAATGCGCGGAAATGGTTTTTATTTAAAGCAAAAAAAAAAAAAAAAAAATCAGAAATTATTGTGTTTTTACGACAGTTGCTGTTGTTATTAATGTTGTTGCTGTTATTGCTGTTATTGCTGTAACGTTATAAGCGCAAGTATGATATTAAGGAAGAAAAAGACAATAAAATCGCACATTAAATGAAAAGCCATTAATAATAAAATTCATATTTTTGTGCTTTCACCCACACCCATTTCCCTCTCTATTTGCTTATTATTGCTTTGCTTTGGCTGATTTGCCTGATTATGTTAAAGGAAAAATTTTCTTTAGTTTTTGTAAATTTTTTTTCTTGTTTTTTTATAAAAAAATAAGCAAAGAAAATAAATAAAACACAATTGATTATAGAATAAAAATATTGTGTTATATTTCCCTTTTTTTTGCTTCCATTGTTAGTAATTGATTTATGGTGTGTAACCTAAAGAAATGGAATTAAAAAATTTTTCTCTTCAAAGAAATCTTCTATAAAAAGTTATTGTATTTATATTTACAACAACAAAAACAAAGGGGGGAAAAAAACATAGACAAGCAAAGGTTATAATTGTAAAATATATGAATTATTGGTTATTATGATTAATAGTTTAGCAAAAAATAAAAAAAAAAATTTAAAAAAAAATGGAAAATACAATGTGTTCTGTCCCACTTGCCATCCCTAAGTATTTTATTTTTTTTTACTACCACTTGTAATAGATTATTTATTAATAACAGATTTAAATAATAAATTATCATATTGTATTAAATTATTGTATTTTTCTAATATACTTGCTACTACCTAAGGCGTATGAGTATTAAAAACTATGTTTATAGCTCATACGCACTGTATGGCAAATCCATTGTGTTATGAAATGCAGAAAAGAAATTATTTACGAACATGAAACAAAATTTTATTATGCAAAATCGTCAAAGCAGACATTATATCAGGGTGGATCATCTATCGATTTAAATTTCAACCATTAGTTATATTCGAATCTGGAATTATATTGTCGTTATACACTAATACGCCGGTTTGCATCGCGTAATAATAGGCCTGAAGAAACGCAGCGCAAACCGAAAGGATGCAAAACGAAGCACGGTTTTCTATACATTTGTATTGATTTTCATTTAATTGGTTCCGAGATTCATAATTTTACCTGGAAAAATAGATTTTTCAATAAAAAATATTTAATTTACTAACGACTTACAACTTGCAATCATCAGACAACATAAGTACATATGTAAGTATGTATTTACATTACACTTAAACGGGAAATCCCCTTTCTCTGTTTGAGCTTTGTACAAACATTTTCATATTAACGAGGCAAACTGAAACAAAACCGACGCATTTGCGAAGTCACAGAAATTTTAAAAAGACACAACTTCGAATTTGCACTAGATTTAAACGGAAAATCCCGTTTTTCTGTTTTAGCTTTGTACAAACATTTTCCTATTAATGATGCAAATCGAAGCACTAACGACGCAACTTCGAAACATGCGACGCAAACTGAAACACAAACGACATACATAATTGGTCATTAGAACCCATCAGTCAGGATTATTGACCTAGTTTCTCACACCACTTATGTTGTGTGCGTTAATTTTATACATGAGTAGCGGGACCTACAGTTTAATGTCGACTCCGAAAGACAGATTTTATGAGAAACATCTCATGGCAATTTTATTCACCCTCAGAGTTTTTGCCAGAAATCTGCTGAGAGGAAATCGCTGAAAAAATACTTTTTGTATTTTGATGTCTGGCCTGGGACTTGAACCCTGGCGTTTACGTCTAATAAGCCGACACACTACCTACTAGACCACGGCGATTTCTAAAGGAAAGCAAAAACGACGCAACTTTGAAATCACAGAAATTTTAAAAAGACGCAATTTCGGAGCAGACGCAGAACGAGGCGACGCAAACCAGGGGTATAAGTGTATTCTGTCATATAATTCATAATATTATCTCTACTGAACGCAATGCAGAATTACGCTAGAACATCGTTTGTATTTATTGGGCCAACGAGAAACTTCATGATGACTATCGATTTTGCCAAAGACAAATATCATCTTTTCGTGGAAACGTTAACAATATTACCGCATTGGCGCTCAAAAAATCCACACAACGTCTTACAGATCTTACAAAAGCTAATATTCCCAATACAAGTGACTGTTTGGTAAGACCTGTGAAGCGGAGGCATTATTGGCCCATATTTCTTTAAAAGTAAAAAAGGATGGAGATACATAAAGCACCATCTCTTCAAGGTATTAATGTAAACAATGTTGATTTCAACAGGATAGTGCAACTTGCCACAAATCACATGCCAAAATCGATTTATTGTGTCAAACGTTTGATGGTAGTTTAATTAAGCGAAATGGTGATGTCAATTGGCCGCCAAGAAGGTGCGATTTAACACCGTTGGACTATTTTCCGTAGAGAGCCGTTCAAGAAAAGTGCATTGCCAACAAAATAAAGACAATTGAACATTTGTAGGCCAACATTATGCCTTTTCTGAGATATGACCCTGCACTCTCAACAGAGTGCAATGGAGTAAGGTACTGAGAGACCATCCTCGGCAGCCAAATGATTGAAATAATACTCCACAGCTAAGCGAAACAATTATATTTCACAATATTAAAAAACAAATTAAATAAAATTTATGCACATTTTATTTGATTGCATGTTTAAGTTCAAACTTTTCAATTTGAAATTTCCTACTCCTTTCCGTTGTTAATCCATAAACGCCTGATTCCAGAATCCATAGGCCGATTTCGGTGAAATTTGGTACAAACAGTATTAAGAGTATTTATATTGATATGAATATTTTTAATTTTTTTTTTAAGTGTCGTGGTGGCCTCTGTAAGGCATGAGTATTATTCTATTCACTTCGGCATAAGTGTGTTCTAAAATAAAAATTTTTTCTCTTTATTACATGACGGCTAAACAACATAGTTAAACTATTTTTGAGAGTTTTATTGAAAATATACGCATTTGTAGCAATAATAACATTGACAAGAAAGGTAAATTTACCAAAATTACTCCATTAAACAATGCACTGAATAAAAACTTCATGCAATTTGGCTTATTTTCCCATAGTCTTTCTGTGGATGAATAGATGATCGCAGATAATGGTCGCAATTTGGCTATAAATACTAGGTGTTGGCTTCTATGACAGAATATTGTTATTCCTTTATCCCATATACTGGCGTTTTTGCTAAAAATAAGGCTGACTACGACCTTGGAGAAAACGTCGTACTACGACTATTAGAGAATATTTTAGATCCAAGTCAATATAATGTTACATTAACAATTATCGTATGCGAGTCCGCGGAAAAAAGTGGTATTGGCCATTACTCATTAACGCTATTGACGCAGCCATGGTAAACGCAAGGAAACTACTCGGCCTGTGCAGTTGATGTGGAGGTTTGCCACCTATGAGCCAACTCGATTTTCAGGTTAGAGTTGTTGAAGCGTTGGCAAAAATCGTTAAAATCGACGCTGTGATGGACAAATTTGACCACATGATTGATAAAATTAAAAAACGCTGTAGCTGTTCGCAATGTGGGGGGAAAACAGAATACGGTTGTACCAAATATGGTTTGAATGTGCATCCAAGGGATTCTTGTTAACAATTTTATACCGAAATTACCAAAAATAAAAAAGTAGAGAAACATAAATTATTTGAAATTTCGATTTGAAATTAAGTTTTAAAAGTTTTATGAAAAATATTTCATACCAGGTCCTTTAATCGCACCTGTAGCTTAGGTAAGTAGACCAATTCAAGTGCAAATATTTTTATCGGGTAGAAGATATGTTATATTACATGGCATCTAAAAGTTTTTCTGAGAATGTCATCCATACATATTCCACAGAAGTTCTTTCTACAAAATTTTGATTTCTGTCATCCAAAATATGTGAATATTATGCCTTACAAATTTTTTTAAACCGTTCTATGTCTTCTTTTTTCGATTTTTAATTCGTTCTTTGGGCTCAGTTGGGCTTGATTTAGGTCAAGATAGATTTAAAAAAAAAAATATATTTTTTTTTTGTTATTTTTCTACCCATTTGGTGTTAATGGGTTAATAGGAACATTTATTTCTATTATTGGATTAAGCCTCCGTGCTAAAAATATATATTACTGGGCGTATGAGTAATTTTATATCGACATCTAGATAATCATACGTCATGTAGTCCTCAGGAAGTTATTAATTAAAGATAAATCAGTTGAGATAATATTTTATTCAGTTTTTGTTTGTAAAATACCAACTTTTGAGAAAATTTCACAAATCGGCATACCAAATACTGTTAAATTTATGAGAATATTGCCTGCAGTACTATGAATATTTTTTAAAAAAAATATTTCAATTTAATAACTGAACACTTTGAAATTATTTGCGTGTTTTTTCAAATGAATTCCTATAAAAAAAGAGAACAAAATCCATACAAAAACATTGGTACGTGTTTTTTGTTACGTATTCATTGTAATCTATTTTATTTTATGCATTTTTATTTCTTCAAACACTGGAAAATGTACACGAAAATTGTTTCGATCGAATAAGGTACTGTGCGACCAGCCGCGGCAGCAATAAGAACGAAATAATATTCGATTTCCAAACCGAAAAATTGTTTTTTAAAACAAAAAAAAAATAAAAGTAAAATTCGGAGTCGACTTTCAACTGTAGGTTCCGCCACTCAAATTTAAAATTGACGCACACAACACGAATGGTGTGAGAAGTTAGGACGTTGTACAATCGGCCATTTCGACCTCCGGGTATTGTACTTGTCACAGTTGACAAATACATGTCCTCTAACGTAAATTAACCTAACTTAACCTACATAACCTCAGTACAAATAATGCGTTATATTAGCCAAGTAGGAATTTTTTTAAGTGAAAAATTAAATGTCTGAAATATAGGGTGTTTTTTTATAGAGGTATAGAACTTTAAGTTGCAATAAAACTTTAAGTTGCAATTTCAGGCATAAGACCGCCACGGCTGGCGAGGATGTAGTCAAATCTGGACGTCCAATCGATCCATCCATCGATGACTTTTCCAACATTTGTGGGCAGTATATCGGCAATAGCACGACGAATGTTGTCTTCCAAATTATCAAGCGTTTGTGGCTTTACCGCATAGACCAATGATTTGACGTAACCCCACAGAAAGTAGTCTAGCGGTGTGAAATCACAAGATTTGGAGGCCAATTCACAGGTCCAAAACGTGAAATTAGGCGGTCACAAAACCTGTCTCTCAATAAATCTATTGTTGCGCCGTCTTGTTGAAACCACATCTCCTGGACATCATGGATATTTAATTCAGGAATTAAAAAGTTAGTAATAATGGCTCTATACCGATCACCACTGACTGTAACGTGCTGGTCACCATCGTTTTTGAAAAAGTACGGACCAATGATTCCACCAGCCCATAAAGCGCACCAAATAGTCAGTTTTTCTAGAAGTAACGGTGTTTCCATATACACTTGAGGAACACCAAACCTTCACTCCAAACAGAACATTATTTTGGAAATAAAATTTCATCTATTTGCAAGCGTTGTTCAGGCGGAAGTCTGTTCATGATGAATTGCCAAACGGAACTGAAAATAAATCACTTGACAGTTGTTAAATCGGTCGCCATCTTGAAAAGTAATGCCAACTTAATGTTCTATACCTCTATAAAAAAAACACCATTAGTAAACTAGTAAAAATATTTTTTTTTATTTGAAATTCAATTTACGAATTAATCGTAAGCCGTGGAATACTTGTAATCAATTTTACTCAAAGTCTTGACATTCTCACAAAGTAAGGATGTATTCACATAATGCTACTTAACTGAAAAAGAAAATGCCAGTTTGAATGCCTTACAATTTGATATCAAAGTTGTGTTGACAGCAGCTCGATCGTCTTGGAGTATAGCATTCCTGAAAATATACCTTTTCATGGTACATCATCTATATATCTGCTCAGTCATCCTCGCTCGTGTCCGAATTTTGTGTACTTATCTCCAGAACAAATTCATATCCCAGGCCCCAGGTACACAGATTTCAACATATTGCTGAAACGGCATCGTAGTTATATGTATATAGTCAGGAAATGTCTGTAAGAAAAGGTTAGACAAAGCTCTGGAAAGTGTCAATTGCATCCAAAAAGCGATTTACAGATCTAACGACAAATTAAAAGCCAGTGAATGAAATTGTTGCCGGTAATTTATCATGACAAACTCTTTTGGAGACAAACCGAAATTTATTCACTAACAAAATAACACAATATGAACTCGCGTTAAAAGATGATACGACACAACATTCACGTTATCTGAAATAGAGGTGATGATTATTACTAAAAATTTTTCTTTCAAAAAAAAAAAACTAAACTCAGCAGACATTTTCATATTACGAATTACTTAAATTATGTAATTAAAATAGAATCTTAAACATAATTACGTTAATAATTAAATTATTTACTAAAAACGTATCTCTTGGTTACGTTTTACTACCTAAAAACCATTTTTAATGACTTACTTTCTATTTTGTTGAGTACTTTATATCAAATTTTTACTCGCATACACCATTTACCTCAATACAGAAATCCTTTCAAATGTTAATGCATTAACGCTGCCACAAAGAAATTGCGGTAATAAAAACAACACTCCACTACACTTTCCACCCGCCCCCCTTTTATCTCACATAACAGTTCTGATTATGGGATTTACAAACACAAACCAATTATTTTAATTTCATGTTTTCATAACAATCATAATGAATTTCCATTCAATTTCTCTTTTCTCTTCTCTGGGCTTCCACCCTGAGAAAGAAAAGAGGAAATCAACTATTTTTTTTTTTTTGTGAAGAACTATGAAAACGAAACGGAAATACTAACGAAAAAGCAAAGTAAACCCTATGAAAAGTTTAGTGATTATAACGTTTTGATACAAAACGTAACTTAAAGTTAATTTTGTAAAGAAAACTTTCACCCCCGTTTTTAAATTTCCTGTAGGCAAAACAAAAAAACAAAAACAATAAGAAACAAATTTTATAGAAATCACACACATACTACATACACATAAACACTGTCACGTATGTGATGAAAATAATAAGTAAGTTGTACGGCTACGATATAAGGTAGTTAGTTATCAGTGTTGTCAACTCAAAGTGTTACTTTTTACACCATTTAATAATAAAGTTCTAAGTAACGTTTAAAAAACACAAGATAATTAACTCCCCCATTCTATAATGTTCTAAGTACACTTCTCACGTTCTCTAACTTAAATGCTGTCAAAAATTGGTCAAGATGCGCCGATCCGTTCCGAAGTTATAGGGAAAAAACTACTTAGAATACACATACATATAGTCATACGGCGCGTGAAAACTTTGAAACAAACATTTTCGACTTAGAATGTTTTGGAACGGAGACATTGAATTTATCGTACAGTGTAATATAACAACAAACACCAGCATAAAAAAAATGGTAAACAAGTAAATAAAAATACAACAACAAACAACACTACAAGAATAAATGTAAACAAATACACAAACAACACAATAATGAAACAATATATTTACATTTATAAAGATTGCGTGAACGGAATATTCACCTTCAAAAACATTCAATTCATGTTTACTTGGCACGACAAAGAAGGCAGCTAAATTAGTAAAAGTTCAGTCACTCTTGTGTGAAGGTGCGATGTGTTTGAAGAAAGTAATCGTGGTTTGAACGTCTCCTTTACAAAGATCAGTCGAACAATTGTCTTGTAATTGTTATTGTTTATGCTAAAGGTATAAACAGAGGAGTAACAACCTCAGCAATTGTTGTTGTTTACATAAAGTTGTGTACCGTGAAATTTACACAAAATGTACACAAAATTTTAAAAAATTAAAAAGAGTCTTAAATTAAATTAAAAAAAAATTTATTTTTATTTTATTTGTAATATACGAGCTCATATTTTAAAAGTTTGTAAAGTGTTTGAAGTCGCCGTGGTTTAGTAGATAGTGTGTTGGCTTATTAGACGCAAAAGCCAGGGTTCGAGTCCCAGGCCACAGATCAAAACAAAATTCAAAAAGTATTTTTTCGGCGATTTCCTCTCAGCAGATTTCTGGCAAAAACTCTGAGAGTAAATAAAATAGCCTTGAAAAGTTTCTCATAAAATCTATCGTTCGGAGTCGACTTTAAACTATAGGTCTCGCCACTTATGAATAAAATTAACACACACAACATAAGTGGTGTGAGAAACTAGGTAAATAATCCTGACTGATGGGTTCTAATAACCAATTAAGTATGTTTATGTATGAAAGGAATAAACGTAACAATTATTATAAAATTTACAATAAGAAACAAACCGCTTTATAAATTTGAATTTATCCGGGTTTATATTTAAAAGAGTTGACAACACTGGCATTTGATTACACTTGAAACCTGCTCATAAAGAATGGCATTTAGCGCAAACACTTTGGCAAAAAAGGTGAAATTAGAGAATCAAAAAGAAAAAAAAACCTACACTGTAATTAAAAGCTATTTCGCTACAAAATGAAACACACTCTTTATATACCTACATACAGACATACACACCCATGTACATACATACATCTGTATCTTTAAAATCCGAAGAAAGTATTTAAAAGATATGCAGGGAAAGCAAGACAGAGAGAATGATAGAGTAGCAAGTGGTTAAAAGAGATTTAGTTTTTATGATTGACTATATAAATATGAATGTGTTTATATAACTGCGTGGTTTCTTTTTCTTTCCTTTACTCTCTCTCTCTCTCTCTCTATCTCTCTCGCTTTGCCTTTATCACCTAAATGTGTTTGTGTAATACATTTGAATGCCACATACCGTGTTTTAGCCGCGCAATTAAATTAAGACTTTAAGTGGTAAAGAAACATTTATTGTTGAATATCATTTGCCATTTTAAACCCTTCCCTTCAGCCTACGTGAAAAGAAATGTAAAATAAGTTCCGCTTTTATTCCAGCACGGCTACCACTTCTTCTATGCTTTTGTGCGAGTATCTGTTGTTTTATTAACGGATAAGTTCGTTTTATTTAAACACTCATATTTATTTGTAAATGAAATGTGTTCATGAACTGCACAGTGGATCGTTGATAAAATTTGAATTTCAAATAAATTTCATTCTCAATTTTTTTAAAGCATTTGAAAACCTTTAAAGTATGAGCTCATAGATTGCAAGTAAAATAAATATGTGTTAAGTTTTAATTAGGATTTTTTTATTATTCGTACAATTTTGTGTGGCACTGTTCACAACTTTATGTATACAACAACAATTGCTTAATTTATTATTCCTCTGTTTACACACTTTACATTAAAACTAAGAATTATTAGACAATTCTTCGATTGATCTTTGCAATGGATATCTTCAAAGCACGATTACTCTGCGACTTCACACAAGACTGACTGAATTTTGTACTGACTAAGTAAACAGTGTGATGAATGTTCTAGAATGCCAATGCTGGTGGCTTCACCTCTGTTGTTTGTTTATTTTGTTTGCATTTATTTTTGTGGTGTTTTTTTTTTTGTATTTTTGTATACATGTCTTTATGCTGGTGGTTGTTGTTATACTAAGAAGTACGATAATTTCTAGATAGGTTTGTTTACTGCATTGTTTTGTTTTTGTAACTTTTGTTTATAATTTTAATGTTAAATAATGTAAAAGCAAAATACACTAATATCCCCGGCTTGCGTTACTAATAAGCCTGAAGAAACGCGACGCAAGCCGAAACGACGCAAAACGAAGTACAATTTTCCATTCATTTGTATTGATTTTCATTTAATTGGTTCCGAGATTCATAAGTTTAGCTGAAAAAAATAGATTTTTCAATAAAAAATATTTAATTTACTAACCACTTACAACTTGCAACGTATGTATTCATGTATTTACATTAGACTTAAACAGGAAATCCCCTTTTTCTGTTTTAGCTTTGTACAAACATTTTCATATTAATCGACGCAAACTGAAACAAAAACCACGCAACTTCAAAGTCACAGAAATTTTAAAAAGACACAACTTCGAATTTGCACTAGATTTAAATGGGAAATCCCCTTTTTCTGTGTTAGCTTTGTACAAACATTTTCGTATTAACGACGCAAATCGAAGCACTAACGACGCAACTTTGAAATCACATACATACATAATTGGCCATTACAACCCTTCAGTTAGGATTACGACCTAGCTTCTCACACCACTTATGCTGTGTGCGTTAATTTTATACATGAGTGGCGGGACCTACAGTTTAAAGTCTACTCCGAACGATAGATTTTATAAGAAACTTTTCATGGCAATTTTTATTCTCAGAGTCTTTGCCAGAAATCTGCTGAGAGGAAGTCGCCGAAGAAATATTTTTTCGTTTTGATGTCTGACCTGGGATTCGAACCCAGGCCTTTTGTCTAATAAGCCAACACACTATCCACTAGACCACGGCGACAACAATCACAGAAATTTTAAAAAGACGCAACTTCAAAGCAGACGCAGAACGAGGCTACGCAAACCGGGGTATTAGTTTACCAGTATCTAGATATTTTTTTTATTTTCGTAACAATATGAACGTCATCACAGATCTTTGGTATGCTGTAGAGATTTCATATAACTTTAATTACTTAGTTTGTACTAGGCAGGATTACGAACTAGCTTCTCTCGCCAGCCATGTTATGTGTAATTTGCAGGACCTGCAAATTAAAGTCAGCCAAACATTATTTGAGAAAACTTTTCATGACAATTTGATTTACATTCAGAGTTTTTGTCAGTAAAATGCTAAAATTTTTTTCTGCTTTTCGGTTTGTTCCTAATACCCGAAACAAGTATTGAACGACGACTTTACTATCTACTATGCTACAGCAACATCGATTCCATATCTCTGTCTCCTATTTAAAAATAAAATACTAGCAGAAATTTTAAAAATAATTCGAATCACTTTCCCTTTATTTTATTTCGATTAAATTTACCACTATGAACCCACTGTTCAGTGCTAATTCATATTCTTAAGCGTGTTTGTCATTAATTTAGGATTTCGTTGTTTTTTGTTTAGAAATATTTTTATTAAAAAGAAGGCAAATAATGCTCAAATAACCACTTTCGCCAACGTATCTCTCTTACAGTTACATATAGCCTATATAGTTTCATACACATGTATCTATAAGCTAATTGTATAAATATGTACAGGTGTCCCTCGTATAACGCTTTTGTTATGTTCCACGAAAATTCCGCGTTATGTAATTTGCGTTATAGAACACTTTGCTTTCATATAAATTTAAGGGTTACGTTCCAATAAACTTTTTCCAAATTATTTCATCGGAAAAGTTTCCATCATTTGATGAGAAACTTTTTAGTGGACATTCTTCCAGTGATTGTGCGATTTTGAAATCAGCTACCATCTTTTGTTTGCTTTTTTTTCTAACAGTTTTACGATTTCGTATTAGGGTCTAGTGGTCGTGGACCAAAGGCCCGGGTTCGAATCCCAGGTCAGACATCAAAACGAAAAATATTTCTTCGCCGACTTCCTCTCAGCAGATTTCTGGCAAAGACTGTGAGAGTAAAAATTGCCATCAAAAGCTTCTAAAAAATCTGTCGTTCGGAGTCGACTTTAAACTGTAGGTCCCGCCACTCATGTATAAAATTAACGCACACAACATAAGTGGTGTGAGAAGCTAGGTCGTAGTCCAGACTGAAGGGTTGTAATGGCCAATTATGTATGTATGTATGTATGTATTAGGGCACTAGCAATAAAATGTGCTATACAAGTCAAAATTTCGCGTTGTAATGAAACTGCTTTTTATTTTTTAAATCGCTTTATATCGAAAACGTGTTGTAGAAGTACCGCGTTATACGAGGAATACCTGTACAGAACTACAACAACAGCTATATATGCGACAGTTAAAGCTACTTATTTAGTTTCATTTTTCTTTCAAAGTATTTATACGTTTATTTACTTCCATATCTGTCATTTGCATAACCATAGACAAACATGCACTCACCTTCTCACTCTCTCTCTCTCTCTCTCTCTCTCTGTGGCAATTTATATGCAAATTGTTGATAAATTCATGTGGTTTTACGTTTCAACTACACTTACTCGCTTCAAAAAACCAAACCAAAGAATAAAAAAATTGTTTTCTTAAGTGTTTATTCAATAATTACGAGAAAAAGTTTTCACTTTTTACTTCGAGCACTTGCTGAAGAAATATAAACATATGGGTAGTTCTACACAAAAAAAAAAAACTTAATTGGATTTCATATGAAAACCTCAAAAATAGAATGTGATACAGGCGCATATTTAAATATTTCATATGAATTAAATGTGTATGGAAAAGCCTATCAATATCCAACAATCATAACAAACTCATAAGTTTTCATCAACAAGTACCATAAAGAGTAGAACTGAAACGTTTGAATTTTTGGGAGAAAGCTTTAAAACAAACCCAAAGTAGTCCTGCGAGAGTCCCATGTTCTATAACAGAAGCCAGTACTGAACTAATGCTGGCAACCGTATCCATCCTACTTAACCTAATCGATGGTAGGCCATGTCATTTATTTGTACGAAGGAAAACAAAGCGAAAATGATTTGAAGTGATCATACATACATACTTGGTCATTACAACCCTTTAGTAAGGATTAAGGACCTAGTTTCTTACACCACTTAAGTTGTGTGTGTTAATTTTATTCATAAGTGGCGGGACCTATAGTTTTAAGTCGACTCCGAACGACAGACTGTTTTGAGAAACTTTCATGGCAAATTGTTGTTATTTACTCTCAGATTTTTGCCAGAAATCTGCTAAGCGGAGTTTTTAGGGAAAATTTTATATTTGTTCTCAGAGTTTTTGCCAGAAATCTGTAGAGAGGAAGTTGCTAAGAAATATTTTCTCATATTTCATTTTGTTGAAGATGCCTTTACCGGTGGTTTGAACCGTGGCCTGATGCCACACTACCCACTAGACTGCGGCAATTACGATAACAGATTATCAGCCACAACTTCTCTAACAGAAGTGATATTTTGGTCTGTAAGTACATTACCCTGATACTACTTAGACTTTGTTCAAATTTTTTAACAATCACACCAATTCCATAAACTGGAGGTCAATACGACTACCATAATCACCAAGAAATATGGCGAGGTTTGCATCCCCACTTTTGTTATGTACATGACAAATCTTTCATAAATAAATGACACTAAATACTAGGATAACTGGAAACCATTTTTAAAATTTATATAATAACACCCACACTATATTGAATTACTGTTCTTAGCATAATTATTGGATTTATTACTCATAAGTGTGTGCATTTATAAGCGATAATATTTGTTACCTTGATTTAAAAATAACTTTTATTTAAAGTAAATACTTTGAAGTGCTTAATTTAAAAAAAAAACAAATTATTTTCATCCTAGGGTTACGTATTTAGCTCAACAGTGTTAGACTAAATACTTCAGAAAAAAATGGAGAAATTAAATAAAATAAGTCACTAACTAAGTCATAACACTAAAACAGCGAGCCAGACTAAATATCCAAAAATCATTACAAATGAAAAAATCTATGATGCAAGAATAATAGTGTTAGGGTTTTACATCGTATACACCAGATAAAACAGATAAACAAAAACACAACAACAAACACTAAATCTAAACAAAATACATTTACAAAGATCTCGAGGTGAAGAAGCTACAAAAATTTGCTATCAAGAACATTATTTAGAATTTTTACGTTGTCTATTAAGAGGCAAGAAAGAATAGGCGAAGGAGTCAGTAAAAATTCAGTCAGTCTTGGGTAACGACGAGGTGAATTTGAAGAGAAGTAATGTTACAAAGATCTGTCGAAAAATTATCTAGTAATTGCTATTGTTTATGTAAAGTGTAAACAAAAGAATAAAAAACAAAGCAATTATTGTTGTTTACAATAAGTCGTGGACAGTGACACACAGAAGTGAGTGAACAATAAAGAATTTTAATTAAAACTAAACACAAATTTAAAGCCGCCGTATTCTAGTAGATAGTGAGATGGCTTACTAGACGAAGGGCCCGATTTCAAATTTCAGGTCACACATCAAAACGAAAAATATGAAAACATTTCTTCGGCGACATCCTCTTAGCAGATTTCTGGCAAAAACTCTGAGAGTAAATAAAAAAATTGCCATGAAAAGCTTCTCAAAAATGTGTCGTTCAAAGTCGACTTTAAACTGTAGGCCACACCAGTCATATATAAAATTCATGCAAACAACATGAGTGAGAAGCTAGTACGGTGTACAAGAGGTCAATTCGACGTCCGTGTACTGTACTTGTTACTGTTGACAAGTACACGTCCTCTAACCTTACCTAACCTAAACACAAATTTATTTGTATTTTGTTTGCAATCTACGTGCTCATACACATACATACATACATAATTGGTCATTACAACCGTTCAGTCAGGGTTATTGACCTAGTTTCTCACAATACTTCTGTTGTGTGTCTTAATTTTATACATAAGTGACCAGACCTACAGTTTAAAGTCTACTCCGAACGACAGATTTTTTGAGAAACTTTTCATGGCAATTTTATTTACTCTCAGAGTTTTTGGCAGAAATCTGCTGAGAAGAAATTGCCGAAGAAATACCTTTTTTATTTTATTTTGAGGTCTGGCCTTGACTCGAACCCTGGATTTACGTCTAATAAGCCAGTACACTACCTACTATACCACGGCGACCAATATTCTTGATATGATAGTATTACATTTAAATCCTTTAAATTAGGATTTGCACTAAGTAGGAGCTTTAAAATGAGACTCATATACTTAACAATATGTATGTATGTCATGTAGACAATTTTCTAGCTATATTATTGGATATTATTGGACTTCAGTGAAATTAAAATTTTATTCTAAACAAGCATAACATCATCACATGGCATCGCATTCATCTCTCTATCTCTGCTTCGTGATAATGACCAATTACAATAAAGAAAATGTATTTAATGGATGTTAAAATTATTACATGTTCTTATATATATAGTCACGACTGTATAGGTTAAGCTATCTTCTACTAAATGATTATTTACTTGTTTTTTCCTTCTGCTCAAATAACATCTATAAGTACTGGTAACGGCATGCATGATGATTACTGCAAAAAATTTTAATAAAATTTTAATTTAATTTTAATTCAGGTTAAAATGTTTTAATAATTGAATTAATATTTGAATATATAGACACATGCACACATGCACACATAAGTATCAAATTACATAATATGTACATAACAATAATATTCAAAATAAATTTCAATAATAAAATGGAAAACATTTTTCACGCCTACATGAAAAGCTTGTTGCAATAAAATTTCATTAAAATTTCTCTTGAAATGTAATGTAAATGTATTTCTTGTAAGTGTATAAGTGGCTTAATGTATGTGTATTTAATTAATATTTATTAATATAAACAATTAAAATTGCTTAAAAACTCATAGAAATTACAAAGGATTTGATTACTTGAGTTTTGATTTGGAATTTTAAAAGCCAAGGGTTAAGTGTTAACAATATTAATTGCCACACATAAACACATGCATTGCAAACATTAAGTATCAATAATTATTCCTTTTCCTTCCTTCATATTTCTTTAAGAAGCATAGAATTGCTGGTAATCATAGACCCTAGAGGATCTTAGCATCAGCGAATAGTTTGGAGCAAGGTATAGAAAAACCTCACTGAGAGTAAATAAAATTGCCATGAAAATGCTTCCCAATAACCTGTCGTTTAAGGTCGACTTTAAATGTAAGGTTGCACCACTTATGGATGAAACTATCACACACAACATATAAGGTGGTAGAACCTAGGTCGTAATCCTAACTGAAGGGTTGTTATGATCAGTTAAGTATTTACACATATACAGGGTGGCTGATGTATAATGCAACAAAGTAAAGCGCCATATTTTTTTAATTTTATTGTTCAAAAGCAAAAAAGGTTGGAATTAACAACAAATTTTAGAATCAGTTTAGAGTTGTTCGAATTGGCCACCTTTGGTACGAATTATGGCCTTCAAACGGCCGACAAAGCCATCACAGGCCGCACGAAAGTGACTCTACGGTATTTTGGCCCATTCCCAGCGAAGCGCCGTCTTGAGATGATCGACTCTGTGGTATTTTTAAGTGAGAACTTTATTATCCAAAATGTCCCAGGCGCAAAAGTCCAACGGATTGATATCCGGAGATTTTGGTGGCCATTGTGCGGTAGAATGAAGTGAGGAACCTCCTTTTTAAGCCATTCTAGGTTGACGTATGCTGAGTGCGGTGGTACTGAGCCCTGTTGGAATGTTCATGGTCTACGGCCGAAACGTTTGTCTGTCCAGGGCTTCAAGACTGTCTTTAAAACATTATTCCGATAATATTCGGCATTTATTTTGACTCCACGGTCGATGAATAATAGCATGGAGCGATCATCGGCCATTACGGCGGCCCACACCATAACCATCGGCGGCGCTTGAGTTCTGGTGGCCAATCGCAGGTGTAAATTTTCAGCTGGCCTGTTTGGCAAATAAACCCGATCATTTTGTTTGTTCACAAACTGCTCAATTTGGAATGACTTCTCATCGGAAAAAACCAAATTCGGTAACTGGCCACTTTCGTGCAAGCGAAGTAACTCCTTGGCTCTTTCCAGTCTAACATTTTTTGTCCATCTTGCACTTTTTGGAACTTCAATTGTTTTAGTCCAAGCTCATTTTTCAATATATGTTGTATCCGTTCTTGCGATATGTTCAGCTCACGAGCAATTTTTCTATCTGGCCTTCACATTTCGGATCATTTCTGGTGTTGTTACTATTTTTTCGCCCACTTTTTGGACGCGATGCTACACTGCAAATATCACGGCAATGAGCAATGGTACGAGAAACAAGAGATTTATTCGCATTTAAATGCTGGAGGGCTCTAACGATAGCCACCTGTGCTTTTCCAGCCAAATATAAAGCAATCACACACTTGAATTCCATCACGAATAACTTTTTTTCTGAATGCAAAAGATTAAAATGCTTTTGTAAATAATAAAATGAACTCTCACTTGAATAAATCTGCCAGCTGTCAGACGAGCGATTTACAAATGATAACAACCTGAAGTTGGTTGCAATACATATCAGCCACCCTGTATGTATTAAGCTAACCAATATCAAGAATAAAACTTAACCTTGAGTATTCTACAAATACGTAAACTTCGATCTGAACCGAATCATCAAAACAACATGAGTTTTGAACAGAATCAAGCAAAAATTACATCTTTTCGTCAACATGTAGCAACGATAGTAAAGATGAAGCTTCTGAATTTGATGTGAGAAAACTTTAAAGCTAACCAATCGTTCGCGTAGTTCCGCGAAAGCAGAGTGGTTGTAGAATAAAAGAGTTAATGAGGTAATGTTCCATTTTAATGTTTTTCATATCCTGCACAGAAATAACTAACATAAGTGGCCAAAACAATCCTTCAGTCAGGATTACGATCTATCTTCTTGTACTTAAAGCCTCCAAACAACATATTAAGAAACATTTCATGCCAACTTTATTTAATTTCAAAATTTTTAACAGAATTCTCCGATGAAATATTTTTTCATAGACCATGTTGTTCAAGATATCTGACCTGGGATTTGAAGGTTAACCTCGCGTTCTATATTGCGATTTATGGTCGGCTTAAGTAAACTTAAACATAAATCCTGCTTTTTCTTTGTTTCCTCCCTCAAGCTCTTTTTCAAAATCCCCTGCACTGCATAAGTGGAGCTTTTCCCTGAGTGTTGGTTGCTATAAAAAAAGTCCAGACTCTTTACGCTGTATAGTTGAACTAGATCTATAAGGTTTCTCATTAAATTTAATTTTTCTTTCCGGTCTTTTTAAACGTTAATTCGTTTTTTTTTATATTGAGGTTACAAATTCAGACCGCAGTGCGTATGAGTAATAATTAATACGTACAACACACATGATACAACACTCATACGCCACCAGTTCAATTATGACATTCAAACGATATTTCACATATTACATGTGCGTCACTCCAAAAATATCATGTTGACGACATAGCGATTTATACCCTTATTTTGACGATTTTTAGCAATTAAAAATTTACGTCATATTCTTTACTTTAGTATATTGAAGGGCTGCTTAAGCTTTGTATTTGCTTTGCAGTTATTACCATTGGAAATTTTTGCTAGTAATATCAAGGAGTAAGATATTACATTTTTAAGTTATTTTCGAATACCTGTGATGACTTTCTTCTGTATTTTATGCCTTTTTAATCCCTTAAAACATAAAAAACTACAACTCATAAACCATTTGCTGTTGCAGACAATTTTAAGAATTCGATTATAGCTGCTAATATTACCTATCGGAAGCACAAAAGCAAGTGTCATTACTTTTTTCATACGATCAATACTCAAGGGATGGATGGCATTGTTTTTGGAACCAGGAAAATATATTATGGGAAGGCGGATAGGGGTATCAGTGTTTATCGGCACTAGGTTTGAATATTTTTATACCATAAGTAACAGGAAAAATCTATGCAGGAAAGGATTCCACATACGAATTTGTCTATAATGCAGTATGCAATACACTGGCCAATCGGCCATATTCGCATGTACTGGCCGAGAACGACGAGTATTATGTACGAATACATGCTTTTTATAAACAAGTCCCCTTATTTATTGTAGTAGCGATAGAGCAGTGAAAAACAAGCTACATTGCAACGATGCTCCAATGGATTAATAGAGTTGGACACACTATAGTGATTAACGAGCTACTACGGCCTCTCATGAGAGTTGTATTCCATACTCGGTCGGTTATAAGTGGTATGAATGGTAATAAGATCAGATGAAGTGAAGTATTTATTGCACCGGCTTACGAAACTAAGACACTGTGTTTGACTTTATATATTTTTGTTTTTATTTCATTTTATTTATTTATTTTTTCTGACGATTTTTTTACGATTTTTTCTCAAATATTTGACGATTTGATACTTATTTTGTCTGGCTCATAGGCACACATGAAATTTTGAATATATGTGAGTCAACAATATTGAAATTTAACTATGTACTGTGACTCATTCACACTCACTGCAACATTTATTTATAAGTACAGGAGGTTGCAATGAATATGCATACAATATTGTCATCAAACTCATGCTATTTGATGCATAAGTCTACTCATTTAGATTCATAACGTTAGAAAAATACTTATAAATGATTCGAGTTACTCTTATAGTCTTAGTTACTGTTTCATTTGCAATAAAAGAAAACAGACACAAAGTAGGATTATGCAGCAAGTATAGAAAACATCTAATCTTCTAATTCGTATTTTAGTATTCGTACGCGAATCATACTTATTTTGTGATTCGTTTATATGTTGAGTTATGGAGAGCCAACAGACAACAACATCATACGTGTCGTTAGGTATGAATATGATAAGTACTTCAAAATTTAAATATGAGTAGAAGAGGTTCAATGATATTAATGTAAGTCTGAAAGAATATAATTATCAGAAATTATGAGTATGATTCGATTCTACTCATCTTTTTGAATATTCATTCCTGATCTCTGATTAAGTACTAGGTTTTATTAAATATTTTCATTTCATTGTTATTGTCTTTTAAAGACGAATTTTCCCGGGCCGTTGACACTCTTAATTGCAAAAAGAAAGAGTACTCATGTGAAAAAGTTGATTTCAATTTTGTGTAGAAATTTAAAATATTTCAACCACTTTCAGTTTAAAGTTGTTACCTGAGTTACTCTGTGTTACTGCCATCGGCTGAATATTTCTGTTATCTTGTAGCCATAGTTACTGTTACTTTTACCGTTACCATTGTTCTTATCAGCTTAAAGTCTTAAATTTCCCATACAGTTAAGGAACAACAACAATAACAAAAACAATACAAAA
This sequence comes from Sarcophaga peregrina, assembly GCA_014635995.1. NCBI lineage: Eukaryota > Metazoa > Arthropoda > Insecta > Diptera > Sarcophagidae > Sarcophaga > Sarcophaga peregrina. The sequence goes on along the minus strand of CM025789.1, from coordinate 128,007,496 downwards.
TATCTAATCAGTTAAATGACGTGTAGGTGTAGAGTTGCATAAGTAATGGATGTGTGTTGGGGTTTGTTTTTTTTTTTTGGGAATTTTATTTCCTTGTGTTTCCTACTCGTACTCCTGCTTATAATTGTTAATGGGCAGATGTGCTACAATATTTACCAATGTAAATGTGTGTGCGTATTTAAATGCTTTTACATGTGTATGAGGGTGTGTGTAGGTGTATGTGCCAAAATAATAGAGTATAAATACGTATAAGAATATATGGTTTGTACACCATCTTTTTCATTTAGACAGAGGGTGGTCTAAAAAGTAAAGCAATTTTTTTCTTTTGGGTTTTGTGAACTAAAAAGAAAGCAAAATTTGTATTTTTCTTAACAGAAAACTGAAGCTTCTATGAGCATTGAACATCATGTAGAGTTGAGGGTTTAAAACAATTTTCTTTGCAGCCACGTACTTGCGTTGTAGCTGAGCCCTTAAACCTTGAGAGGTATTAGTATTAACAAACGTCGGTATTTGAAATATAAAGTTTGTTTCTCTCAGTTCTTCTTTCTTTGGTTTTTATTTTTTTTTTTTATCTTAAACGCCTAATTTTATGCCAAACAATTTTACACGCGCGTTTACGTTTCTTTTGCTGAACTTTTTTACTTTGATTTTTATTTTTTCTTATTCCTCGTGAATGGGATTAAAGTATTTTGTTACAATTATTTTTTTTTTTTTCTGTTACAAGCTCATATAAATATTTTCGCTTACTAAAAACAAAAAATTTAAGAATATTTGTAGATAAAAACGAAACATTTAACCAACCAATTAAAATTTATTTGTCATGTCATTTCAGTTTGGAATTTAAATTCTCTTGCGCTATTTCACTGTCGTTCATAGTCCCCCTTCCCCAAGTCTTAATATTTAAGGCTTAATTTCATTTCATTTAATTGAATTGAATATTTTCTTTTTTTTTTTAATTTTTCAAAAAGTTGACATGTCCTGCAGAGTCATGTACAGCCAACAAAAAATTCGGAGGGTGGAAATATTTTGCACCAAAAAATGTATCATTAATGTTGACCTTAAATGTAAACTGGCCCCATCAGTGGGGTTTTCTGTTTTCTTTTCTTTTTAGCATTATTTCGTGTATAACATTTTAAATAAATAATACGTTAAGGAGGGAGAGTAGTCCCCTGTGGAGCAATCTTTGCTATCAGAAATATTAAGTAGACTTACATGTCCTGCATAAAATAATATTTTTTCGAAACAAAACAAAAATTGTCAACATAAGAGATTAAAATTTATTTTTAAAAGAAAAATGCCATGAAGGAAAAGTTACAATAATGCCATTTCATTTGTAACTCCACAACAGCTTTACCTCTAACCTTTCTATGCATAATGTTACAAATTCTCAAAGACAAAGACAATGTCACAAACAGTTATTTACCCCTCGAGCTGTTTCAAAACAAGTGCAAGAGAAGCTTAAGAAACAAAGCTGAAAAGGAAAAATTAATATGATCAGGTAAACAGTTGATTAAATAGTCTTCATACATTTTCCTTTATCTTGACCAGAAAGTTAAAAAGGCATCAGAAACAAAGCAAACAATAAAGTCAATGAATTCAACAACTAGTAGCAAATGAAATGAATTTTCTGGCCTTAGAAATTCTATAATGAAATTAATGATAGAAGTGAAGCATTTAAACTTAAAATATTATTTAAGGATTTCAAATCAAATTCATCATGATTATGGCGTAAGTTTAGCAAAAAAAAAGCAGCTTAAAAGAAAGGCAATGAGCAGTGAATTTAAAATGTAATGCATAAACCATATGCGGTACCATAGAGTCTAAATAAGGAATTAGGAGAACTGTAGTATCTTATACAATCCGTCAAAATTCGTACTAGATTTTAGCTGAGATCCAATTGTTGTACGATTATTCATACAAAGACTTCTGAATCTTCAAAATATTTTTCAATATTCTTTCAACTACAGAGATATAATGCATAGCATTGCAATCACAAACAGCCAAATAAGATGGATCTAGAACAAACCTGTTAAAATAAATGAATACTACGTTGGCAATTGCTAACTTCAAGCAAACTTTTTATTGACATTACAACGTAATGTGATCTGAAAGGACTTATTTTCCAGTAAATGTTAATTAAATCTCATCAATAAGTTACACATCGACTCATGTTCTCTTGGTGAAACCCATTTGTATTCTTCAATGCTTTCCAATAAACTTCAACATTTTTTATATGGATTTTGTTTGTCTTTGTTTTATATTTTTATAGAAATCCATTTAAAGAATTAGGCAAATAATTTGAAGGGGTTCAGTTATTAAGAAGACATATTTTTATAAATAATTCCATCTACTGCAGACAATATTCTCAGAACTTTAACAATATCTGTCTAGTCCATAGTCTAGTCCATAGTCTAGTCTATAGTCTAGTCTATAGTCTAGTATATAGTCTAGTCTAGTCTATAGTCTAGTCTATAGTCTAGTCTATAGTCTAGTCTAGTCTAGTCTAGTCTAGTCTAGTCTAGTCTAGTCTAGTCTAGTCTAGTCTAGTCTAGTCTAGTCTAGTCTAGTCTAGTCTAGTCTAGTCTAGTCTAGTCTAGTCTAGTCTAGTCTAGTCTAGTCTAGTCTAGTCTAGTCTAGTCTAGTCTAGTCTAGTCTAGTCTAGTCTAGTCTAGTCTAGTCTAGTCTAGTCTAGTCTAGTCTAGTCTAGTCTAGTCTAGTCTAGTCTAGTCTAGTCTAGTCTAGTCTAGTCTAGTCTAGTCTAGTCTAGTCTAGTCTAGTCTAGTCTAGTCTAGTCTAGTCTAGACTAGTCTAGTCTAGTCTAGTCTAGCACGAAGGCGTAATGCAAAAATAAAAATAAAATTTTCTATTAATATGCTGAAGCAGTTGGATAAAGTGAAGTTCAGTTATTCCGATTTCATTCATATAGTTTCCGTTGTTGGGCACACAGTACCTCATACCGTTGGACCAATTTCCGTGAAATTTTTAACAGTATGTGGTTGTATCTCGACTATGGCATGCAGAATGTTGGCCTTCTAATGCTTAATTATCTATGGCTTGTAGGCATAACACTTTTCTTTAACGGCATCCCGCAGAAAACGTCCAACGGTGTTAATTTGCAGATCTCTAGCAGAAACTTGACATCACAATTTTATCCTATTAGACACGCATCAAACGGTTGATACAATAAATCGGTTGCGGCATGTGGTGTTGATACCAAACACTGTTCACATCAATACCATGAAGAGGGTGTACAAAAAAAAATCTGGTATCATGTAGCGTTGATCGTAATGTTTACGACGTCCTTATTTTCAAAGAAATATAGACAAACGATATCCAAACAGTCACTCGTGACTGGTGTATTGGCTTTTGTATGACCAGGTATGTAATTTCTGTGCCCCAAATAAGGCTACTTTGCTTATTAAAGTACGCACCAAGATGAAAATGAGTTTCATTCCAAAAGATTACTTTTTTTGGCAAAATTGATATCACCGTGCAGTTTCTCGGTTGTCCCACCTAGAGTTGCGAAAACGATTTTGCGGATTGTTGCACTGTTGGTTGGTTGTTGGTTATTTCTTGTGACCAAATTTCTCTACGCGCACTTTCCGTGCAAATCGATTCATTACGTTCAGTGGTGATAATATACTGAATTTTATGACAGAATAGAATGGCATGAGTATTGCCAAATTGAAACTGATAGATGATGGCCCATCCAATAAAAGCAGATTTCTGGCAAAAACTCTACGAGTAAATGAAAATTGCATGGAGAGGCTTTTCAAACTGTAGGTCCCACCACCACCCACGTATAAAATGAACTCCCACAAGATAAGTGGTGTGAGAAACTAGGTCGTAATCCTGACTGTAAGGTTGTAATGACGAATTATTTACGTATGTTTGTAGGTTTTTCGTTAAATTTTTTAATAATTAGGGGTTTACCAGCTATAAACCGCTGATTTTATTGGAAGATATTTGCGACATTTTTATTATAAATTTCTTTTCAGATTTCTTTGCCCAAAAAGGGGGGTGACCATATTTGTGAGAAAAGTTGAAATTGATGGCTTTTCAGTTAATGATCGAAAATATTTGATTAACTTGGCCGAACTCTTTTAATTGTAATCTTCTTTCTTTACACGTTCAATAATTCAATACAATGTTTAACATTTTTAATGCCATTCATATCAAATTGGGAAAAGCGGCAGCAGCAGCATATTTAATTGAATTGATTAATTAATGAAATTCATTTGAATTCATTCTCTTTTTTGTTTCTTGTTCTCTTCCTTCTTTCTCTTGACTTCCTTCTTTTGTTATAAAAATAAAAATAAAAAAAAACGGGAATATACAGTATAATTACATAAAATCATTATACAATCGTTTCAGTGCGATTTTCTTATAAATTATTAATAATTTCGACGTATATACTGGACAAATAATTTTGATATGCCGACCCGGGTAGGCTATTTATTGCTATACACAAAGTGTTCAATATTCCACAGCGGAAAGGTTCGCAAGAAAATAATTGAAAAAAATGTGGCGAAACACAAGACAAACGAAGAAAAAGAAATGTAGAAAATGAATATCAATCAAAGGGCATTGTAATTAAGCCTCTGCTCTCTCAATTAAGCAAAAGTATTTTTGAAGGATTTTTCTTTTTTACGTTCCTTTTTTTTCCTTCTTCATTTACAAAAACAAAAAGATTTCAGAAGAAAAAGGGGCAAAACTTAACATTTTCCAAGAGTTTTTGTAAACCAATATGGTGCGTAAGGCCTTTTAAAGGGCAATGGAAAGTTAATTCATTATTTACTGTGAAGTACAATTTTTTTTTTTTTTACTCCCGAAAACAGAAACAGGAACAGATAGGACTGCCCATTATTTTTTTTAAATTTTTTTAATTTAACATTCATTATATAAGAATTATAATCAAAAAAGAATGAAGAAAATTATCTTAAAACTTAAAACTTCAATTGTGATGAGTTATTTAAAATTCTTATTTTACCCGAAGATTACTTATGAAGAAATACAGTGTGTGACAATAAGAAATCACCAGATGCCAGCACTTTATGGTAAGCCCTAATTCCTATTGTTATGATTTTATCTTTTAAAAAATTTTAAATTGAAGATAAAATAAAAATAAATTTCTATTTTAATTAAAAATCTTTATTATTTGCACAATTCTGTATGCCACTGTTTAGGCTTGATGTAAACAACAACTATTGCTTTACTTCGTTATTCCTCTGTTAACATCGTTTTGCATAAACAATAAATTACTAAAGAATTGTTAGAAAGATATTTCTAACAGAGATCTTCAAACCACGATTAGTCTCTTCAAATACACCGCGCCTTCACACAAGACTAACTGAACTTTTGCTGACCCATTCGCCTGCTTTGCTATAGCTTTTATATGGTAGAGTAAACAGTCTGATGAATGTTCTTTATGGTGAACGTTCATGACTTCGGTTTCTCAAAATCTCTATAAATCAATAAATGTAAACATCGTGGTTTACATTTATTCCTGCAGTATTGTTGGTATATTTTTGTTGACTTGTTTGCAATTTTTTATCCTGGTGTTTGTTGTCATTTCAAGCAGAACGATAATTTGTAAACACGTTTGTTCTTGTAGTTTTTGTTTATAATTTTAATGTTAAGCGTTGTAAAAGCAAAATTATTTCTTTCATTTTCGCAACAGTATTTTACAATCTATTTTCTTCAACATTTTCTTGTGATTTCCGTGGTCTAGTAGGTTGTGTGCTGGCTTATTAGACGTAAATAGAAGTAATAGCCGTAAAGTAAAAAAAAAATTACAAAAAGTAAATTTTCGGCGATTTCTTCCCTTTCTCTTCTTGAAAAGTTTCTCAAAAAAAAAAATCTTTCTTTCGGAGCCGACTTTAAACTGTAGGTCCCGCCACTTCGGTATAAAATTAACACACACAACATAACTGGTGTGAGAAACAGCGGGCTTCTTGAGGACGTTTGCTGTAAACTCCCTAATGGTGAAGATATAGCACTGGCCATTTGATAGTCACCACCACCAACTCGTCTCCTTACCATTCGCATCTTCCCTCTTTCCATCTTTCCTAAACCTGCACAATGCACTGCATGAGTAGGAGTCATACCCTAAGTGCTGGTTTAAACAAAAAAAGAAAATTTCTGCCCACTTAAAATTAAAAATGACAATGAAACTCTATAGAATAGCATGTCAACATTTTAAATTTTTTTTGGTAATATTTGTTAGACAAGTTAAAATGCCAAGAATATTTTCTTTTTAAGTTTTTGTTTAATTATAGGCCAAGAAAATAAAACAGAAAAACGCAATAAAAGATAATTTTTCTAATTTCTTATTCTTTTTTATATTCTTAACGGCCTTTAAGAGTACGTTTAAATATTGTTTTTTTTTAATAGAAAATGTTTGAATCCCATGAATATTTTATGCCATTCTTTTGTGATTTTCTTTTCATTCTTTTAATCTATTCATCCTCATCTCCCTCAGCTTGTTTTTTCTTTCCTGTCTATAATGTTTTGTTCTTTTTTTTCTAATTTTGAATTTTCTTTTCTGTTTTTCTTTCTTTTTTACGAAATTGTAGTTGGCATTGGATATCAAAATTAAAAGCAAAAAATAAAGTTCCAAATTACTCTGGATATTGTCGTTAGTTTTTGTCTCAAATCGTAATTATTGTTATGTCGTTAGAAGTGTTATTTAAAAGAAAATTTATTATTTCGAATATTATACGGAAATCCTTAACAATTTTTTTTAAATTTATGCTTAGAATTGTTATTGGAGTTTTTTACACTCAAAAAATTTAATTGAAGTACAAGCAAACGCTGAAAGCATATTATCTTTACTGAAGTAATACTAAGTGCTTATCCAGTTTCTATGGGCTGTCGAATGTCTGTAAAACCCTAAAATCTGAAAGCGTTCCTGATAGAACACAGTTCCGCAATCACATTCAATGACTAAATATCACAGCATGTAGCTTTATGAGCTGTTACTATCCTTTAAACGACTTCTCAGACTATATAGCAACGAAAAATCTAGATACTGGCTTTTACATCGTTTAACATTAAAATTATCACAAAAACTACAAAAACAAATATAATGAATAATGAACAAATTATCATACAGCGTAATGTAACAACAAACACCAGCATAAAAAATTGTAAACAAAAAAAAAAAAAAACAACAAACACTACAAGAATAAATGTAAACAAAATACGGAAACAACAGTAATAAAACTACGATGTTTACAGAATACGAGAAGGCAAAGTCATGAATATTCGCCTTTAAGAACATTCATCAGACTGTTAGCGTTGCCATATAAAGGCAAGGCAAAATAGGCAACTGGGTTAGTAATTATTCAGTCAGTCTTGTGTGAAGAAGCGCAGTGCTTGAAAAGAGTAATCGTCTTTTGAAATCTTCGTTGCAAAGATCAGTCGAACAATTGTCTACTAATTGTTATTGTTTATGCAAAGTGTATAAACAGAGGAATAACAAACATAGCAATTGTTGTTGTTTACATCAAGTTGTGAACAGTAGCATACTAATAATAAAAAATTTTAATTATAACTTAATACAAACTAGATTTATTTGCAATCTACGAGCTTATATTTTAAATGTTTTTAAAAAGGTAAAAAACGTAATAATATCTTCAATCACATCAATATCTGTAAACTCAAATCGGGGAGCAAATTATCATCTCATAAACAATTTATAAAGGCTGCAAGAGGAAACAGGAAATATAGTTCCATGTTAATAAATACCAAATTTGCTTCGCAAATAAGTGGTTGAAGCCGCTATAGACACTAGACTAGAATCTACCTACCTACTAAGGTAGTTTGTTGGTTTATTGGACTTTGGTTCAAATCCCAGTCCAGACATTTCAAACAAAAAACAAAGAACACTTCTGAGCATTAAATAAAATTAACACGTACTAAGAAATTAAGTTGTAATCCTGACTAAAGGTTGTTATAACAAATTAAATAAGTAATCTGTGGCTAGTCTAGTTGTAATGCGATATCCCAAGTGCAGGAATACTTAGATCCAAACAAGCGATAGTAATTCGCTTACTTTAGAGAGAACTAAATCTGAAAGTCGCCGTAGTCTAGTAAGTAGTGTGATGGCTTATTAGACATAAACAAAGTCCAAAAAATATTTCTTTGGCGATTTCCTGCTGAGAGATTTCTGGCAAAAACTCTGTGGCTGTTGTTATGTTTAACATACCCCTCGAATAACTTCTGCAAGTTCTATGAATCTGAGAGAGGAAGAAACTAACCTTAACTTAATATTTCAATGTCCTGTTCTTCCCATGAAAAGACTAAGATTTTTGACTTGTTCCGTAACTTTTGGCTGAACTCAATACAAGACAATACAAATATTACTGTAATAGCACGATTTATTCTTTAGTCGGCTTGATGGCCTCAAGGGAATGTTTGTTCCCAAACATTCATTAAAAGTTTCTCAAAAAAATCTGTCGTTCGGAGTTGACTTTAGACTGATGGTTCTGCCATTTATGTGAAAATTAAAATAAGTGGTGTGAGTAACCGGGTCAATAATCCAGACTGAAGTATTGTAAAACTTTTCGCTGTCTATTGGCGTTTATTGCACTATTCATACAGCTAATGGATACCACTCCCCTTCTCAAATAAGACTAGTCACCCCACAACTGTAAAATAATTCGAATCCTTACTCATAGTGCATCATTAATAGCCATACCTGTTCCTGTAGTAACAATTAGGATTAATTTTTCCCATATTTATGGCAAATAATCGGGCATTTTATTATTGCATTATACTTATGCCTTGGAAATCCGCCTGATTTTATAAGACCGCTTAAAGTGTCATAGTATGAAGGCAGGAAACAGGCTTTATTTGACCACCACAAATCATTAGTTTTGCTTATAGTGCGATATGTTATGTATGAGATTAAAAGGCTATTTTATTAATTTTTTCAAATCAAAAACGTCAAGTCATTCTGACCATTTCTAAAGCCTAATTTTTAAGAGATTTTCATACCTTTTCTTTCTCTCAAAACTTTATGTTCATTTATCCGCTCTAGTTAATCGTAATAAAAGTTTGAATTTCTAAGATGACATGATTTTTTTAACCTTCGCACTTAAAACATAACTTTTGTGTTTCCAAATAGAAAGAAAATTAAAAAATAAAGCCACTAAACTACAAAAAAAAAAACAGGAACAGGACACCTTCCATTACTTTTCCGAACAGCTTCAACGTCCTTGAAATGTAGTTTTCTTTAACATTTGGGGAGAAACTTAAATTGACATTTAATCTAAGTACTCGTATAATAAAAAAATAAAACCTTTATTTAATATATTTCTCCTCTCTCTCTCTCTCTGCCTTCCGTTCTTTTTGTTTTCCTTTTTGTATCATTTTATAACTCAACTTTAGGAACAACAGGCCTGCACTAAATCTTTTGAAAGATGTAACCTTTATTGTCTTTCCTTTGATTGTGTTGGTGTTGTTGTGTTTATATTTGCTTAAAATCAACGCTCGTATTCATTATGAAATTTATGAAATAAATGCGGTAAATAAAAGAGAACGCGAGATAGGGAGGCTAAATTTAAAGCAACACCATTATGGCTCTTTTGGTGTTGGTCCATTTTATTTTGCCTTTCCCTCTCTCCCTCGTCTGCATAATTGTTAGCCTGTCTGCTTCTCTTTTAACGCTCATCTATTTTGGTGTTTAACTTACGCACACAGAACACACTGCATCACAGCAGTGTAGAGCTTCCCAAGGCAAGCTTTGGGTCTTTTAACTATTTTACGCACATTTTTGTTTTTGTGTTTGTTTTTATTATGGCTACAATACCACCAGTACATACACAGCACGCATACACATGTTTATCTTTATCTTAGAGACATAAAAAGAGAAAAAATAACGGGTCACTTTTGCCTTTTGCCCTGTTTATATTCATAATTTTGTTACACACACACTCTCACGATTACATTCTGTTGTTGGTCGTTGGCTTGGTTGACTGGGTTTGGTCGCCATTTTTATGTTGATGATGTTGATCTAAATTTTTCTCTTCTGTTTTTTCCTGTTTCGTTTGTGTATGTGTGAGTGTGTGTGTTTTTTCTGTTTTTTTTTTATTGTTTTTGCAATGATGGCAGTGGTATTGCTGCTGGTTGCGGTAATGGTAGCGGTAGTCGCTGTTGGTTATTATGATGATGCCATAATGAAAGAGCGCGTGTGTGTGTGTATGTTATTTTTTAATATTTTTTTATTGTGGCAATATTTTTGCTGTTGTTCATTATGCTGTACTTAACGCTTAATTACACAAAACAATGCTTAAAATACCAGAAACCGAACTTGTTTTAAAAAATGAAACGTCAAAAAATTTGAATGTGAGCGTCTAGCAAATGTATGTATGTGTGTACGAGACCAGATATCTATAGCTGATGTTAACTAATTATAAGTAAGCGCTGCAATGCTTAAAACGTAATATATACCTGAACGTGACTGGAGAACAAACATTATTTGATGCGTCAAAACTGGAAGTAGCTTGAAGTTCTATGACAATTTTATGAACTATATTCTTCAGATGATGATAGAAATTTCTGCCCACCAAAAATATTTGCCCTCTCACGTTAAGAGTACATAGTTCTATTCTCTTGTCAGATTTTTTTTATAAAAACCAACACTCAGGGGATGGCCCCTACTTATGCAGTGCATTGTGCAGGTTTAGGAAAATACGTTATAGGAAGGTGGAAAGAGGGGGTAGTGTTTGTGCATATTTGATTTAAACTTACCAATATCGCAATTGACGGGAAAAACCTTCGCAGGAAGATCATTCCACAAGCAAGCAGTGCGCTTGCAGAATTCAGGTGACAGTATGCCAATATTATCGGTATATTCAGTCACCGTGACCAACAATAGGCGGATAAATACCCATTCTATTAAAGAAAGGAAGACTATTATTTCTATTCTTATACAAACGATCTCTTATAGTCTAGATATTCCATTGGGGCTCATACGTTGCAAATGACATTAATGGAAACACTTCGGAAACTGCAAGAAATTATTTCTTAATGTCCTCAAACACGTTAAAAAAGTTTTCCGGTAAGGTAACCTTCGTAAGAGACAGTCTGGTCAATTAAATTAAATCAAAGTTTCATTCTCAATTACCCAAAAAGCACTGCACATCGCATTGCTTTCAGTTTCCTGATATACACTGTACTGGTAAGGTGAATCTTTCTATGTATCTGAAGTGGAATCTAAATTTTCTGTAAAGGAAATTAAAAAAAAATATCTTCGACCACATGACTTAGCAGGAGTGCAGCATGACTCTAGCCCAGGTTGTAACACAAGTGAATTGCATTTTTCTTTACTGCCACCAACTGAGTCCTTTTCTTTAATAAGGAGGGAAAGAATATTTCATATATGCCAAATATTTGAGATAAAATCGTCAATGGCGTTCATTGAAATCGTCAAAAAATCGTCAGAAAAAATAAATAAATAAATAAATTTTGTATCATCTATACCCATATGTAGTGTAAATATTAGGGAGCCAGAAGATCTCGACTTTATGGGCATGAAAATTTAATGTGATGCTCACTAGATCTGGCACATTTTTCAGTTTCTTAATACACTGCAATAACCGACCGAAAATGGAATACAACTCTCATGTATGGGTAAACCCTTAAAGTCTATTTTGGGGCATCTCGATCGTGCACAGTTAAGGCCATCTCCACTGATTCATTAGAGCATCGTTGCAATGTGGCTTGTGCAATGTAGCTTTCTCGGCCAGCACACCCGTATATGGTCGATTGGCCAGTGTATCACACACTGCATTACAGACATAGATCGTTTATTAGATGGACTATTCGTATATGGAATTGCATTCCTGCAGAGATCTTTCCTGTTGCTTATGGTATAAAAATATTCAAATCCAGTCTCCATAAACATTGCCCTTTCTCTTCTCATTCCTATAATATATTTCCTATTTCCAAAAACATTGTCAACTCCTGACTGTTGATCGTATGAAAAAAATTATGGCACTTACCATTGTTCTTCCGATGGTAATATTAGAAGCTATAATTGAACTTTCAAATTGTCTGCAACGCGTATAATAAACCTAGTTTTTCACACATCACTCATGCAAGTGTACTACATATTAGTCTTTATAGGCTGTACTACAACCTTTAAATTAACACTGTTTCTCACAACTCAAAAGTTCGACCGGTGCTGGCTTACATTACATATTTTAAAAAATTGGGACTGGTGTTTGCTTTTACATGTTAACATTAAAATAAAAAATGCTACAAAACAAAACATGCAGTAAAACCTGTTTACAATGTAAGTACGCTTAAAAACAACAAACACCAGCTTAAAAAATGGAAACAGAAGCAACAATAATGAAACAATGAGTTATTGCTTCAAGTTATTAATTTTTTTTTCTGCCATATAAAAACATAGCAAAACATGCAAATGAGTCAGTAAAAGTTCAGTTAGTCTGTGTGAAGACGTGGTGTATTTGAAGACAGTAATCATGGTTAATGATCTCATTACAAAATCTGTCGAACAATTGTCTAATACAGGTCGCTGATATGTATTGCAACCACTTCAGGTTGTTATCATTTGTAAACCGCTCGTCTGACAGCTACAGATTTATTCCACTGACAGTTCTTTTTATATTTACAAACTTACAAAAAATTTTGGTTATTGGATTCAGAAAAAAAGTTATTCGTGATGGAATTCAAGTGTGTGAGAGTGTGATTGCTTTATATTTGGCTGGAAAATTACAGATGGTATCGTTAGAGCCCTCCAGCATTTAAATGTGAATAAATCTTTTGTTTCTCGTAACATTGCTCGTTACCGTGATACTGGTAGTGTTACATCGCGTCCAAAAAGTAGACGAAAAAAAACGGTAACAACACCAGAAATGATCCGAAAAGTGAAGGCCAGATTTGATCGAAATCCACACCGCAGTGTTAGAAAAATTGCTCGTGAGCTGCACAAATCGTGAAAATGAATGCAAAACATAATGAAAAAAGAGCTCAGACTAAAGCCGTTGAAGTTTCAAAATGTGCAAGAGCTCACCGATGGACAAAAAAAAGTTAGACTGGAAAGAGCCAAGGAGTTACTTCGCTTGGACGAAAGCGGCGAGTTACCGAATTTGGTTTTCTCCGATGTGAAGCCATTCCCAATTGAGCAGTTTATGAAACAACAAAATGATCGGGTTTACTTGCCAAAGAGGTCAGCTGAAATTTTACACCTGCGATTGGCCACCAGAACTCAAGCGCCGCCGATGGATGGTCGCTCTCTGCTCGTATTCAGCGACCGTGAAGTCAAAATAAATGCCAAATATTATCGGGAAGATGTTTTAAAGACAGTATTGAAGTCTTGGACAGACAAAAATTTCAGCCGCAGACCATAGACAAAGCACCACCGCACTCAGCACGTGTCAACCAAGAATGGCTTCAAATGGGGTTCCTCACTTCATTTCTACCGCACAATAGCCACCAAAATCTCCGGATCTCAATCCATTGGACTTTTGCATCTGAAGCACTTTGGAGAGTAAGGTTCTCACTTAAAAAAACCACAGAGTCGATCATCTCAAGACGGTGCTTCACCGGCAATGGGCCAAAATACCGCAGAAACACTTTCGTGCACTGTGATGGCTTTGTCGTCCGTTTGAAGACCAGAATTAGTACCAAAGGTGGCTAATTCGAACAAATCTATACTGATTCTAAAATTTGATGTTATTTCCAAAATTTTTTGCTTTTGAACAATAAAATTAAAAAATATAGTGCTCTACTTTCTTGCATTATATATCAGCCACCCTGTAATTGTTATTGTTTATGCAAATGGTATAAGCAGAACAATTACTAACAAACCAATTGTTGTTGTTTACAACAAGTTGTGAACAGTGGCATACAGAATTCTTCAAATAATAGAGAATTTTAATTAAAACTAAACAAAAATTTCCTTTTTTTTTTTATTTGTAATCTACAAGGTTATATTTTAAAGGTTTTTAAAAGGTAAATAATGAACAACAGATCTGAAAAGGTTTTCATTGAGTTTTATATACTCTCAGAGTTTTTGCTAGAAGACTGCTGAGAGGAGGTAGCACAGAAAAATGTTTTTATTTTTCGACATGCCAAAGCTGGTGTTTAAAACTACAAGTTTTCGTGCTGATAGTGACAGCTAAACCAACATTAATCTCTCGAATTATATCGCTAGAACTAATTAACAGACCACAACTGTATAGCATGTATGTATGTAGGTGGGTAACCCACTATCAATATTGTTCTTCTATTTCATACAATAAACACAGAATGATGTTGCTTAAGGAAGACGAAAAAGCGACGAGAGGAAGAATGAAAAATTGCAATGAATTAAGGAAAATTAAATTAAAAAAGAATATGAATTTTAATGTTAAAACATTAAAATAAAAATAATTCATTTAACAACAGCAATAACAACAACAAATAAAAATAATAAAAAAAAGCAGGGAGAAACCTAAACCATAAAATTAACATGAAAATAAAAGATAACATCGAGGAAACCAAAGAAAAAAAAACCGAAAAAATATGAAATGAAACCATATGTACGAGTATGTATGTATGGTGGATTGTTTTATTCTTTTTATTTTTATTTTTTAAATATTAAATATTATTATTATGTTATTATTATTGTTATTATTGTTGTTTCTTTTATTGTTCCTTTCTTTTTTTTTCTAAGTTCATATTGTACCTGTAAGTTTATCTACTTAATTATGCCCACTTAACAACATTGCCATAGACGACTGCATAATGGAAATGAAAATGAGAATGAAACAAAAAGAAATTTAAAGTGAAGAAGAATATTACAAAACAAGAGAAGAAAACCTTTTCCTTTTCCTGGCCCAAAGTGTCATTAAATAGGATTAAAAAATGAGGCTTTTTCTTAAGGCTGCCATGGTAAAGTAATGTGGTGGGGGTTGGACATGGAGAGGATTTGGTTACATTCAATATTAATGGGGCTTTAATGTTGATTTTAATGTTTCTCTATGACAATAGTTAAGGCTTTTAGAAAATAAAAACGAAATTGAAACTAAACTTCCCAAAAGAATCTTAAAAATCGTATAGGTGACTAGAAATTCCATTGATTTTTAAAGATCCTTGGAGAAAAGGTAATTCAAGAATCAAAACTTTTATGTTTCCAATATGTGGAACAGAGATCAGCAATGAAAAATGGAAATATTCTCAATAAATAGCATGAAATAATGACGATATATCAAGGTTGAGGAATAGGAAATCGAAATTATTTAAAAAGTTTGTTAGATCAGGTTCTGATATTAATTATGCTCTTTACTCTAGGAGTAGCCGTGGTCTAGTAGATAGCGCGTTGGCTTATTAGATGTAAAGCCAGGGTTCGAGTCCCAGGACAGACATCAAAAAAGAAAATACCAAAAGTATTTTTTCGGCGATTTCTTCACAGCAGATTTCTGGCAAAAACTCTGAGAGTAAATAAAATTGCCATGAAAAGTTTCTTAAAAATCTGTCGTTCGGACTCAACTTTAAACTGTAGGTCCCGCCACTTGTATAAAATGAACACACACAACATAAGTAGTGTGAGAAACTAGGTCAATAATCCAGACTGAAGGTTTGTAATGACCAATTATGTCTTTACTCTAGGGCGCCTGCAGATTATTGTAGAATGAATAATTACTGTTTTGAGGAATATATGATTAGAGTCAGATCGAACTTCCTAAGGCGTTTTACGACTTCGTTCGAGCTAAACGTAAATCATCTTTGTTTCCCACTGACATGTTGTACGAGACCGTATCATCCTCTAGTCACCTTGATATTTCGAACATTTTTGCTGACTTCTTTCAATCTACTTATAGGCAGTTGGACTCGGGCCCTGATCTGAGTACCGAGTATCCTTATTCATTGGGAGGTGTCTCTATTTCTAACATATATTCATTTGATAAGGAATCTGTTCTTGAGTCTTTGTCTCTATTGGAACTTCCATACTGGCCGGGCCCTGACTGGGTTTCGGCCTGTATTTTAAGAAAGTGTGCTATTGTCTTGAGTGGTCCTTTGAGGGGCTTCAGAGGGTTGGTCATTTTCCATCCTATTTGGAAGAGTTTGTTTATAATTCCTTTCTATAATTTGGGCAGTAGATCTAATGTTTCCAATTACAGAGTATTGCCCAGCTTAGTGCTATTCCCAAGTTGATGGAGAAACTAGTGACGGATTATCTCTTTTTTAATACGAGATGTTTAATATCCCCAGGTCGACTGTCACCAATCTTCTTGAATTTACTACACTTGTTTTCAGGGGTTTTCTTGTCGTTGCTCGAACTGATGTATTTTATACTGATTTCAGTAAAGCTTTTGATAGGGTTGATCATAGAATTTTGCTTCTTAAATTTTCACTAAGCGGTATTCCCGATATTATTCATCGTTGGCTAGACTCCAACCTCTCCCTTAGGACTCAGAGGGTATTATTTAGGAATATATTGTGTAAGACTGTATATGTTACTTCTGGTGTTCCGCAGGGTAGTCATTTGGGTCCTTTACTGTTTTTATTGTTTCTGAATGATCTTCCTTGTGCTGTTTCTGATTGTAATATTCTGATGTATGCTGACGTTGTTAAATTATTTTATAGTTTTGATGATGATCATGGTCAGGCTGTTCTTCAGCGAAATATTGATTTGTTTGTTACTTGGTCCAGGATAAATTTAATGGATCTTAACTTGAGAAAATGTAAATGCAAAGTTTTCTCTCGTGGTGGTGTAATTTCGTCTCTTTCTTGCTCTTTGGAAACTGTGGCTTCATTTCTTGATTTGGGAGTATTATTGAATATTAAATTGTATTTTATTGATCATATTAATTTGATGATTGGCAAGGCTCGGGCTGTTCTTGGCTTTGTGAAAAGATGGGCTAGGGAATTCATTGATCCTTATATAACAAGACTACTGTACATTTCACTTGTTAGACCTATTTTGGAGTATGCGTCTGTTATTTGGAATCCATAGCATCGTTGTCATAGTGATTCAATTGAGTCTGTACAGAAGCAGTTTTTATTATTCTGTTTACGTGGCTTGGGATGGAATTATGCCAATGGGCTTCCGTCATATGAGGATAGATTAGCTTTGATAAAACTTCCAACTTTGGAAAGTAGAAGGCCTATTTTAGGGTTAGTTTTGTTTTAATTCTGAGTTTTTAACCTGAATTTTAGCACTCCAGTAAGATTTTCACGGCACTATCGTCCCCTTTATTTAGATTTCTATAGAACGAACTATGGATGTAATTTTTCTTACTTACATTAACTTAAGATTAACTTACATTATGATTTTATAGATTTTATGTTTAAGATATGTAAGTCAATTGCAGAAGTTCTTAGAATATATTTTTGTTTCCATTTCTTTTAAATTTAAGCGAAATTTAAATTGAATTGTCAACAGAATGTGCAAGTGTGCGCACATATTTATGTATATCTAAGTGAGTGTGTATGTGTGTGATTATAATATTTCATAAATTTACATAAATTAGAAATCCAATAAAAGTCTCTCACATTTTATACTCCTCCCTGACTTTATGAGCTACACTGTGCAACAATAAATGCCCACACTCTACTTATTGTTGGCATCACTATGCATGTTGCATGCCGACATTAGACATCAGCAATGAGTATTCAAAAAGATAAGTACAATCGAATCATACTTGAATACTACGAATCATACTTATTTTAATATCAGAGAACCTCTATTCATATTCAAAGTTTGAAGTACTCATCATATTCATAATTAACAACACGTATGGTGTTATTGATTGAGACTTCCGTACACCCAAAAGATCAAAATAAGTATGATTCGCATACGAACACTAAAGTACTCACTAGAAGTTTGTGTGCTTACTTTGCTTGGTGTTCTGCCTTTTTTACTTATGAGTTTTTTTTCTTTTTTTTGCAAATGCAACAACTAAGACTGTAAATTTTTTTGAATGATACGAGTCACTCGAATCATTTATAAGTATTATTAAATATTTTTCTAAAGTTATGAATCTAAATCAGCAGGCTTATGAATCAAACATATTTCGAATGGTTTGAGTTTGATATCAACATTGTACGCATACTCATTACAAACTGTACTTACAAATCAACGTTGTAGTGAGTATGAATTAATCAGAGTACATAGTTAAATTTCAATGTTGTTGACTCAATTATATTAAAAATTTCATGAGTGCTAATGAGTAGTGAAAAAATTAATCATTTCACCACGCTGTAATACATTTATAACACGAAACTAACCCTCAGTAAACAATGTTGAAGGTAGCTGTGTTATAAAGTTTTCAAAAACTTAAGCCGATTAACAGATTTCGGTCTGCCTTAACACATGTTTCTGCTTCTTGAGCGCCTACGCCAGTTGTTCATAACAATTGGTGACAGCATTTCCTCAATTTGGGTCTTCAGACGCAAACAAAATCGTTCTCTTTGCCGACTTCTGCAGATCCCTGCATCAATGAGCGTCTTGTAAAGTTAGTTGGTTTTGTCGTATGAGACTACTCAATTGCTTATTGAGACCATTTTAGTAACTGTTGGCAAGAGAGATACTTCACTTGTTCTCCAGACTTATTTTGAATATACTGCAATATTCTTTCATTTAGACAAAGACAAATAGCATTTTATCCTGAAGCCTCATTTTAAAGCTCCTATTTTGTGCACAGGCAAATCCTAATTTAAAGGATTTAAATGAAATGCTATCATATCAAGAATCGAGAAGTAATGGGTCCGCCATTTTACATTTTTTTTTTTTTCAACTAGTGCTTATATCGTGAATGTTAACACTTAGCTCATGTCTGATTTGACAGACAATTAGATTTGTCCTTCCGCTGAACGAATATGGTTGTATATGTGCGTTTTCGCTTGGTACAATGCACTGCATGAGTAGGGGTTATCCCCTGAGTGCTGCTTTTACAAAATGCATTTTTGCTTCGTTTGCTCCATCGACTTACAGAAGATGCTGATTTTGGCAAAAACAAAATCATCTTTTTAAATGAAGCTCATTTTGATCTTGGCGGGCATGTAAACAAGCAAAATTTTCGCATTTGAAGCACAGAAAACCCGCACGCATACATTAAACGAGTCACAGTTAAGCAGAGGGATAATTGGGCCATTTTTCTTTGAAAATGAGCAAGGAGTGGCCGTTACAGCCAATGGCGATCGTTATCGAGCCATGTTGATCGAATTTTTGTTCACAAAAATTGAAGAGGAGGATATTGGCAACATTTGGTTTCAATAGGACGGCACTACGTCCCACACAGTCGAAGCTAGGCTCGATGTTTTGCGCCCTGTTTTTGAAGATCGCATTATCAGCCGCGGAGCTGACGTTGTTTGGCCACCTCGGAGCAACGATTTGACACTGCTGTGGGGTGCCGTCAAAGATATGTATTACACCGACAAACCAGTGACAATTGACGCTTTTCAGGACAATATTTGTGAAGCCATTGGTGAAATACAGCTGCACACAATCGATAATGTGCTCAAAAATTGGACCGATTGTGTAGGCTACTCCATGGCCCGCCGAGGCAGCCATTTGGGTCAAATTATTTTCCATTATTAACGTGAAGGATTGTACTTTCAAATAAAAAAAGAAATTTGAGAAAATATTCAGAGGTTTTTTTAAAGCATTTTCAAAAAAAAAAAGAAAAATTTATTTGTCGGACCCTTATAAACCGAACTCAGTTTAAAAAATATTAATTGCTGCACACTTTACTTTTTCCATATATTAAACTTCATCTTCCCTTTCAGTTCTTCTCTTTCTAAAAATGTGTTTTAGAAAGTATTCAATTACGGGACATCATTCAAACCTAATAGAAATTAATCTCTTAAATCCTCGTTCTTTTCTACTGTACCATCCTTGGTTTAGCTGTCCGTTTATTTTACCTTGTAGTTACCTTAGAGTTTCTATTCATGTCTGTCTTTCATCTGTTCTATTTGCCTAAAGCTTTTATTCTGTCTGTTCTACTAGGAAACTTATTTGGTTTGTACCGTTCAAGCTAAAGCTCAATAGGGCCACAACTAATGACGAATTATGAGCAAATCTCCTTGGCATTTTAGTTTAATCCTCCAAACGAAAGAGTAAATCCAAAATAAACCACAACATCTTCAAAATTTGGAGCTGTTGCAGTGAAGTAAGTAATACATACATAATTGGCCATTACAACCCTCCAGTCAGGATTACGACCTAGCTTCTCACACCACTTATGTTGTGTGGTCGACTCCGAACGACAGATTTTTGAGAAGCTTTTCATGGCAATTTTTACTCTCAGAGTCTTTGCCAGAAATTTGCTGAGAGGAAGACGCCGAAGAAATATTTTTCATTTCTGATGTCTGACCTGGGATTCGAACCCGGGCCTTTCGTCTAATAAGCCAACACACTACCCACTAGACCACGGCGACTTCGTAAGTATATGTAGGCTTATTAACAATGAGGCCCTAGTTCAAACCGCCGACTAAACATCTCGAAAAAAATGAAATTTAAAAATATATTCCTGCGGGAACTATCTCTTACCACATTTCTGGCAAAAACTCTGGGAGTAAATGAAAATTGGCAAAATAAAAAATTCTGTCGCAGGGTGTCGACTTTAAACTGTAAATTCCGCCATTTTTGCATCAAAATAACACACAATATGAGTGGGGTAAGAAGCTAGGCCGTAATCCTAACTGAAGGATTGTAATCGCATATGCAGGATTAATAATGAATTACTTTTAAATGATTTTGTTTACAGATTCTAAACAGAATTTAAAAACAACTCCCAAGGAATCTAAAATAATCTTGAGTACTCTAAAAACTTTGAAAGTATGAAACTTTAACTTTAGCGAAAGCTAATAAAACAATAGTTTTTATAACCACAATGGCCTGAAATTCATCCACAATTGTGTTTCATTTTTTAGTCTTTTAATTTGTAGTATAAAAATCCGTAATTTATTCAAAATTTAAATTGAAATCTTGAATATTTTTAGATTTCCTAAAGCGTATAGCTCGTATAGCCATTTCATAATTGAAATGCATGGAAACATGCATAGATTTTATTACTAACACATACAAACACAGCCATTAGTCATTTCCGGTATTAGAAGAAAAGAAAAAGGAAAACAGTTGTAAGCATTTGTTATTGATTTGTAAATTTCTCTTATGTTTACGTTTATAACGATTTATTAACCTGTTTATTATTTTATTATCTTCCATCTATAGTTACACAGCTCTCAGCTGCGAGCTCTCAGCCCGTAGTTTAACACCCTCAAGGCCATCATAATGTGTTATTAGGTTGGGTTGGGCTTCATCATAAATTTTCATTAATTTTATTTCAATTGTCAATAACGCCATGTTTACACTTGGCAAATAAACTGTCTGTCTGTCTGTCTGTCTGTCTCTCTGTCTATTATTAATAATATTTTATTTTCTTCTTCTCACACATACTCATATACATAGTAGAGTCTACATTACATAGATATCTGGTTACATATCAAGGGTACGTTTAAATAAACAAAGAAAAAGCAAAAACAACACAAAAATAAATAGGCCCCCTCTATAATATTATCATCATCCATCAATTTTATTTAAAACCGGATATATTTACATGTATTATATGAAGTTGTTATTGTTTTTATTTTATATTCTCATTCGTTTGCATCTCTTTTATATTCATTTCAGCAGTTGAATCTTTCCATTTCGTTGCCGTACACGTTTGATTTCTGGTTCTCGATATTCAATACAAAATAGATAATCAATCTTATTTTTATTTTTTAAATTCTTTTTTCTCATGGATCAGTAAAACAGTGAATTTGAAAAATGTTATCGAATTTCAAACAGCATTCGTAGGAGAATTGGAAATTTTTTTTTTTAATTAAAAATTTTTAAATTCAAATTTGAGATTAGGAAACATGCATACACCTTCACAATTACATCCTTACTTAGCGGGGAAAAATAGACGAGCATCAAATTTTTCTTAGGTTAGGATTAGGTAAAGGAGGCATACCCCTCGTAACAGAGAGGGTCCCAGTTAGGCAATCATTTCAGTCTATTGTTATACCACAATTAATTCCACCCTGGTACCAAACATTCCCTAGAGGAAATCGTACCCATGTTGCCTTTGCAGCGATCTTTTGATCGGAAATTTCAGTCAAAGATGTCAGAAAATGAGAAATGAATCATGAAGTGACAGACAGTCTCTTCCACTTCCTCAGGCCCATAGTTTCTGCAGAAGTCATTTGTCAGTAATGCGAAGTTTTACGGCATTAAAAGATAATGTCCCGTAAGAATCGACCTTTGTGCGATAGATGGCCATGCGACTAAAATACAGAAGTGAGTAGCTTCTCTTATTGCAAAATCTAGGAAGATTGCCAACGAGATTGTGCTTCCTCATAAAACGATTAGACAAAATCCACACTTACTAGGTTATAGGAATATTAATGCCTTGTAACATGTCTCCCATTAGAAAGAACACACTTGCGTTCATTTTTATTCCCTGAATATTTGGATAATTCTATGGGCTTCTTCCGCCACCCATTATTATCCTATTAGGGGTCTAAATAAAGATGCCGTAGTCTCATAGGTAGCCTTCTGCTTTATTATATATAAGGCCACGTTTCAAATCTAAGGAGGACACGGCGAATTCCTCTCATCAGATTCTATCAGAGAATATATAAAATTGCTATGAAAAGTTTTTCAAAAGTCTGTTGTTCGAAATCAATTTTAAACTATAGGTTCCGCCATTTATTTATAAAATTTACACACACCGAAGCAAAGGACGTAATCCTGTTCTATCCGGTTCTAGATTAGGTATCCATACACATTTTTAACCAGTCCCCTTACTCTAATCAATTTCAGGAACAGTTAGAATAACTTCTTGGCTAGAAAGGCACTAACGATGCCTAAGATCACAGTATGCATTCGAAAGATTCATTTTCTGATCACATATTCTGCATTCCTATTGAGACTACTGCTGTGTTCTGTCTGATGGATGTTTTAATCTCTTCTCATTATGTTTACCCAACAAAATTTGAAATTGTCTGAAACCTATTTCGAATTCATATTTCTCTATCTTCAGTTTTTCAGAGTATACTCTTCCATTGAATTGGAGAAATTACACAGAAAGAAACAGAAACAAATCAAAACTTATGAAGCCCTAGCATCTTTCAACCAGCCCAAGCTGCTAATGAATCTGTGGCTTAACCAACCCCAGCAGCCAATCTGTTCTCTTACAACAGGCCATAGACGTCTAGAACAATCCGATCCGTTCCTCCAACGCCTCTGCTCTTCCTCCCTGACCCAGCCATCGATGAGGCCATAGAGATTGCCGACTGTGGGGCAGGACTAACTATCAAATCGCCCGCTGAGAGCAAAACTAACCGAGCGAGGGTACCCACCGTTTCATTGCCCAGTATTCCGCTATGACCCGGAACCCAGCATATACGGACACGGTCTGATCGAAAACTCCTCAACGACTCTTTGCCGTAATTTACACCAAACGAACGCAATGGCCCTAAGAGTAGCCTGACTGTCAACGAAGATCATGTAAGATTCCGAATGCGAAGATGCGTCACCAGCTATGGCCTCAAAAGCCTTCAGTATTGCAAAAATCTCCGCCTGAAAAAATCTGCAGTCATCATTCAACCTCAAGTGAAGTTCAAGACCGAGTTCCCTGCAGAAAACCCCAGCACCTGTACATCCACCTAACTTAGACCACTCTGCTACTCCCTACGATTTTTCTAGAACGCTGAAAATCATCAAAAGACCGTCATTATTTCAAGATTCTAAAACTGTTTACAAAACAAAGAAGAAAAGTTTTGAACACATACTGTTGTATGGCAATAACACAATATTTTAATAATAAAAATAAGCCCAACACGCACGAACTCACACACACAGAGATTATGGAGAGATGCAAAAGAAAATTCTCATAAAAAACAATTTCACATAAGGAAACACACGCACGCACACCTATTTATAAGAAGGCAACCATGAATATTAAAGTGGATACTCTTGTATTCAAATGTTTATTACATCTCAGCTAATAGAGAGAAGACAAATGACAGGGCAAAGGAAGAAATTGAGAGAGAGTGAATGTGGAAAGGTTTTTTTGTTTATGTATTTAGTATCGTAGTTTTAAATAGGAAGAGCATAACACACATGCACATGTTAAGGTGTATTGATTGTGTGTGTTATTGTTTTCTTAAGTGTTTATATTTTCTTTGTGTTTTTGGTTCTTTTTTACTTTTTTTTGTTTTGTTTTTTATCCTACTCAATGAAAATAAATTGAAATCTGTGCTGAATCAATACATAAACAAACATACTCAAAATTCATTATTTTCGTTTGTTTGTTTGTTTTTTATTCTTTCCTGTACATATGCATTATTTTATTTCTTTTAAATGAATTTATTATGCAATTTAATGAATATATGTGTAGATACATACAATATTGAATACACTTATATGTTGTATATAGCATAGAAATAGAACATATCGTGCCTTATGGATTGAATGAATTTAATTTTCAAAAATTTAATTTCTCATGAAAAAAAAATCTAGATACTGATGTTTTGCTTTTACACCGTTTAACATTAAAATTATAAACAAAAGCAACAAAAATAAAATCAATCAACTTGTTTACAAATTATTGCACTGCTTAATGTAATACTATGTTCAGACATCCACTTATATTGCGTAAATCGCAATAAACGGCATTATTGATCTCAATATTTGATATAAAATTTCAATTAATTATTGATCAATAAATTCATAAATTGTTATAATATTGATTAAAACTTTAAATACAACACTGTTATAAGTACGTTCAGTGGGCATATTACATTTTTCTGAACACTTTCTATTGATATTTGACAACTTAAACGTAAACAACGACAGTGTCATAAGAAAAAGCTTTCTATTCTGCTAGCTATCCAATATTATCAAATTTTTATTTCTCATCCACTTTGGATCCACAAGTAGTCCCTATTAACCGCAACTGCTCGGCGTTTCGGTTAATCATTAGCAATACCTTCTCCAATGTTAAATCGTTTTCCTATTTTTTTCTAAAAAAAATATTTTTGGCACTTATTTTCGCGATTAAATTAAAAGCAATGTTGTTGAAACAATCAGCTGTTTTGTTTAACAGCTGTCATATAAATTTTCGTTTATTGTATGTATGAACGCTAAAAATATTGTTCTCAATAAACCGAATATTGATTAATAAAAGTTCATGTCTGACCATAATATAACAACAAAAACCAGCATAAAAATGCTTAACAAGTAAACAAAATATACCAACAACATTACAATAATAAATATAAGCAACGAAGTTTACGTTTATTAAGATTAGCAAAAAGGCGAAGTCAAAAATGTACGCCTTTAAGAACATTTATCAGACTGTTTACTTTGCCATATAAAGGTAAGGTAACTCAGGCGTCTGAGTCAGTAAAAATTCAGTCAGTGTGGTGTGAAGATGAAAATCTCCGTTACAAAGATCTTTAAAATAATTATCTAGTAATTGTTATTGATTATGCACAGGGTATACACAGAGGCACAACAAAGAAAAGCAATTGTTGTTATATACATCAGGTAGTGAACCGAAAAAACACAGAACCACCACACAAAATTATTTTTACGAGCTCATATTTTAAACGTTTACGAAACTTAAAAACGTAACAAAAATATCTTCACTGTTAATTTAAGGCTTTGGGTTCGATATGTAAGTTTCTAAGCAAAAGAATTTCTTTATTTAAGTGGTGAAATATTTCCTAAAAAAGAAAAATTATATTCTGTTTTAGTGTTTTTGTTTTTGTTTTCGTTTTTAAAGTATTTCTCAATAAGTTTACAAATATGCTCACAAATACATATGCCCACCACTTTTATATGCAATTCCAATATGTTTCAATATGTTTGTATAAGAAAAAGGTTTTTAATCTATTTTTCTATAAACAAATACCAGCAATTTAATCAAATATTTTAAGATTTTATTTCAGATACACAAAAAACAAAAAACATTTCATTTGTATTAAAATGTGAAATAAAACAGAAGCATAAACAAATAAGAAATAGTTTTCAGAATACATACTACATAGTTAATCTTTGATTTTCTAAAACACTTTTACTGAATAAAAGTTATTAAATACTCGTATACCATACATTATACAGGGTGGCTGATATATATTGCAACCAACTTTTGGTTGTTATCATTTGTAAACGGCTCGTCTGACAGCTGACGGGTTTATTCCAGCAGCAGTTCATTTATTATTTACAAGCTTACAAAAGCATTTTGATCTATTGCATTCAAAAAAAAAAGTTATTCGTGATGGAATTCAAGTGTGCGAGAGTGTGATTGCTTTAAATTTGGCTAGAAAATCACAGGTGGCTATCGTTAGAGCCGTCTGGCATTTAATAAAGTGTTGCATCGCGCCAAAAAAGTGAACGAAAAAAAACGTTAACAACACCAGAAATGGTCCGAAAAGTGAAGGCCGGATTTGATCGAAATCCACGCCGCAGTACTAGAAAAATTGTTCGTGAGCTGAACATATCGCGAGAACGGATGCAACACATATTGAAAAATGAGCTTGGACTAAAGCCATTGAAGTTCCAAAAAATTCAAGAGCTCACAGATGAACAAAAAAAGTTAGACTGGAAAGAACCAAGGAATTACTTCGCTTGCACGAAAGTGGCCAGTTCCGAATTTGGTTTTCTCTAAAAGGAAGCCATTCCAAATTGAGCAGTTTGTGAAAAAACCAAATGATCGGGTTTACTTGGTCAGCTGAAAATTTACACTTGCGATTGGCCACCAGAACTAAAGCCCCACCGATGGTAATAGTTTAGGCCGCCGTAACGGACGATGATCGCTCTACGCTTGTATTCATCAACCGTGGGGTCAAAATAAATATTGAATATTATCGGGAAAATGTCTAAAAGACAGTATTGAAGCCCTGGTTAGACAAACATTTCGGCCGCAAACCATGGCCATTCCTACAGGACTCAGCACCACCGCACTCAGTACGCGTCAACCAAGAATGGCGTAAAAACTAGGTTCCTCGCTTCATTACTACCACCCAATGGCCACCAAAATCTACGGATCTAAATCCGTTGGACTTTTGCGTCTGGGGCATATTGGAGAGTAAGGTTCTCACTAAAAAATACCAAAGTGTCGATCATCTCAAGACAGCGCTTCGCCGAGAATGGGCCAAAGTACCGCAAAGCGACTTTCGTGCAGCCTGTGATGGCTGTGTCGGCCATTTGAAGGCCATAATTCGTATCGAAGGTGGCCAATTCGAACAAATCTAAACTGATTCTTAAATCAGTTTTGCTTTTGAACAATAAAATTAAAAAAAATTATAGCGCTTTACTTTGTTGCATTATATATCAGCCACCCTGTGCGTACATATGTGAAAGTATCCCTTCAGTACAGTTTAATTTTTTTGATACGATTTCCAAATAAATTTTTTAAGATTTTAATCAATTTAAATCTTTAATTGAAACAAATGTAAACCAAATGATTTGAAAGCTTAGAAATTTTATTTAAATGAATAGAAAAAAGAATCGGTTTTTATCTAGCATGTTAAATAGCAAATCCTCATAAGCATACAATGAAAATATCTTTGACTAGGTAATGGAAACTTTAAACGATTAAATAGTTATATAGGGTGGGCCATTTAAGAGTTTAAATTTAAAAATGCAATAATGCACTGACATTATGCCAAATTTATTTCTATGCTTTGAAGTACAATTTTTCAATTTTTCCGTTTGAAAATGGAATATATAGAACATATGGAACTGGAGCTGGCCGTAGACAGCGTTTGTGGTAATAAAAAATTTATAAAATAATTAAAATAATTACGTAATAAAAAAAAACTACGTACCAATGTTTTTATATGGATTTTATTCTTTTTTTCAAACAGTTTTTATAGAAATTCGTTTCTAAAAAATATGCAAATAATTTAAATGGGTGCAGTTATTAACCCATTTGGCGCCGCCGTATACAATTGAGTACAGGTAATCATTAGGCGAAATTTTTTAAAATTTAAAAATTTTGTTTTTAGCATTAAAGAAACATATTCGCTGTTAAAATAATAAACAAATCTGGCTATATTTATATATCGACTGTCACAGAATGGACTTCTAAACTAAGCAATTTATACGTGGAAAACCAGTACAAATTGGTTTTAAGAACTGGGTAGCAGCTAGTTCTACTGGATATTTCTACACTTTCGATATTTATTGTGCAAAATCAGAGGAAGTTTCTACAGATCCCCTAGGGGCAAGAGTAGTAAACAAATTGCTTGAGAAAATGGAGAATAACTTAGCATCGTATGAAGTATTTCTTGATAACTTTTTTACTAGCTATAATCTCTTCGTGGATCTCAAAGAGAAAGGATTTCGTACGACTGGAACATTTAGGGAGAATAGTACGAAAAAGTGTCCGTTATGAAGTTCGAAAGATGTGAAAGAAAGAAGAACGGGCCTCATATGACTATAGGTTTGACAAACAAAATAAAATTCTTTTGGTGAAAGCACAATTCAGACAATTGGATAGACAGTAGGGTCTGTACAATGGCAACCAACTATAACACAATAGAACCATTAGGAGCAGTAAAACGTTGGTCTTCTACACAACGACAAAAAATTTATGTCAATATACCAAAAGAAGTCGCCGTGGTCTAGTGGGTGGTGTGTTGGCTTATTAGACAAAAGGCCCGGGTTCGTATCCCAGGTCAGACATCAAAACGAAAAATATTTCTTCGGTGACTTCCTCTCAGCAGATTTCTGGCAAAGACTCTGAGAGTAAAAATTGCCATGAAAAGCTTCTCAAAAATCTGTCGTTCGGAGTCGACTTTAAACTGTAGGACCCGCCACTCATGTACAAAATTAACGCACACAACATAAGTGGTGTGAGAAACTACGTAGTAATCCTAACTGAAGGGTCGTAATGGCCAATTATGTATGTTAATATACCAAAAGTATTTCAGTCCTATAACAAACATATGGGATGAGTAGACGAGCTGGACCAGTCTATTACACTCTACAGAATTGCCATTCGTGAAAAGAAATGGTGCTGGGCATTGTTTACCTATATAATAGATATGGCCATTACAAACGCTTGACTATTATATGTAATAAGTCATAGCGAAAACATGCATCAACTTTTATTCCGACGTTCAATTGCAAGGTACTTTTTAAGTCAAAACGTCCAAACTAAAGTTCGACTTCCATCATCATTGGTCCTAAGTTTATCCCAAGGTGATATAGGCCACTGCCCCAAAAAGTTGGAAAAGCAATTAAGATGTGTTTTAGTCATGCAAGAGTTCGCTGGCAATGCCAGAAATCTTTAAAAACATTATGCACTAAAAAACAACGTTTTGAAATTATTCACCTATAACCCTCCGTTGTACTCAGTAGAGTACACCCTCCCTATTCCATCCTTTTATTATTTCTTTTAAAATTTTTTCATACTTTTATATTCATTTTGTATACAATGAATTAAAAAATAAACTTTTTTTTGTTAATTATCGCTTCTGGATTTATTTTGGCGGTTAATGGGTTATGCTGAAATGTTTTTATAAATTATTCACAATGCTGGAGGCAATATTCTCATAACTTAAGTAGTTAAAATTTGGTATTTTACAAACAAAAACTGAACAAAATGTTTATTTCAACTGATTTACCTTCAATTAATAATTTCCTGAGTACTGCACGGCGTATGATTATTTTTATGTCAATATAATATTACTCATACGTCCAGTGTAAATTGATTGTGAGTTATTATTGGGAAGATGTAATGCAAAAATATAGAACTAAAAATTTAATAATAATATCGAGAGACAGTTGTAAAAAATGGAAAATTTTAAATTTCAAAATTAGAACATGTTGGCTTATTAAACGTCTATTAATGGGCTTGTCGTAATAAATAAATTATGGCATGAGATGTTTGGCAAGTTGTGCAATCCTATTGGAACCAAACAACGTTCTCGGCAACACCATAAAGAGTGGTTGCAAAAAATTTGTTGTCGTGATGCGTTAAATATGGGCTAATGATGCATTTGCTTCACAAGCCACACAGAACAGTCACTCGTAATTGGTGCATTGGCTTCTAAAAGATAACGAATGGGTTTTCTGAGCCTCAAATATGGCAATTTTGCTTACTAAAGTAGCACTCACCAAGTTGAGAATGAGTTTTATAAGAAAATAAATTTTTTTTATTTTCTATTAAGCTTGGCTGAACTGACGTAATAGAATATTTTCGGAAAAAGGTTTCAGACAGGGAAGGGCTGAAGGTCCAAGTTTATTATATGGATACCAAGCAGAAGAATCAACGTAAGAATTAATATTTTTCGATCTCAGTTCGAGATTTCAGGCTACAACAAAACGATATCCAAACAAGTTATTTTTCTTTGTTTAAACGAATGAATACTGTAAGTAAGCGAATATTGTATTGTTAAGGAAAGTGTTTGCCTTGGCCCCCTATTACCAACAAAAATGATAACAACCTGGACATCAAACATAGCATCACTCTTGCCGGCAAGCCGTACTATAATCTCAATAGGCAATTGGCTAGCAGAGACCTCTCGCGTACGACAAACGTAATATTCCACAAGACACTTATCCTCCCCGTGCTTTTTCAGAAAGAAGCATGTACACTATTAAGCACTGATGCAGCAGCCTTGTGAGTATTCGAGAGCAAAGTCCTACGGAAGATCTTTGACTAAAGCGAGTTGGCAATTATTTATGAAAGAGATCTAAAAGTAAGCTTTCTAAGCTCCTCCAAGTCTTTGATTTTGTGCAGCATATAGACATCTAGCGACTGCGTTGGCTTGGCCATGTCATTCGAATGGAGAAGGATACTCCGGCGAGACGGGTATTTGTTGCGCAACGCTGTTGGAAGTCAGCGAAAAGGACGACCTTGTTTGCCTTGCGATGGAAGGACCGAATCGAGGATAACCTGTCATCAATTGGTGTAAGTATAATGGCATAAAGTCGTGGTAGTATATGAAAATATTTCTTCGGCGACTTTCTCTCAACAGATTTTTGTTGCCGTATTAAAAACTCATTTCGACAATCAAAGTGAGTTGAAAATGTTATTAACAGCTTAAAACAGTTTAGTTGGTGTGTGTTGGCTTATTAGACAGATATCTCAATCTAAACGAAATAAGTAAAAAATAAATCTTCGATGACTATCTCTCATTAGAGTTCTGGCAAAAACCCTGAGAGTAAATAAAATTGCCATTTATTGATTCGGAGTCTACTTTAAGCTGCTTCCACCCTCACATGTAAAAAATTAACGTACACAACATAATTAGTGTGAGAAACTGGGCCATAATCTTGGCTAAAGGATTGTAATGGTCAATTACGTATGTATGTATGTACAATATCATGAAGTTACTCTGCTATGTATTCTCCGAATTAAGTTATCAGTCTCCTTTGTATTGAAAGCAAAAGATGTCTTCAAAATAAAATAATTGCTCACTTGTTACTTACTACTGGTGTATTTATGTACAGCAAATATTTCACTGCCATTAATGTGGTCTTTGACTTATTTCTGTGGAGTTATGCCTTCAAAAACGAAATCAGTATTTTATTAATTCCCTTAAATAACTGTGCCACATATTCTGAAGAATTGAAGAGATTTCTATGTTTCTTATTGCAATAATTCTATCGTAGACATGGATTTCATGGGATATAGTTTCTATTCGACTTTCTTAAAATTTTTAACAGACTGCTTCTGTTGATGTTATCCTCTGAAACAATTAAAAATTTTTAAATTTACAATCACGGTGCTCATAGCACCGTTCTGGCTTATTGCTTCACTTTATTTCCGTAATTAAATGTTTCAAATTACGAAAATTTAATTGCCGCAATTAAATTTAAAAAAAAACTTTTAAATGCTTGGCTTAAGTTGTTTTATAATATTTTGGCTGATGGTCCAGCTTAAATTTAAAAACCCATGGAAGTCACTTTAATTTTATATCTTTCTTTTCATTCTTTCTTTCTTGCTTTTTTGGCCGCAATTTATTTAATTTTTGTAACACATTAAAATTGTCTGCCAGGATTTCCCCTTTAAATCACACTAATGATGTTCAAAAAGAAGTTTATGGGGAAATTAGTTAAAGTTAAAGCTTTTAAACAATTAAATGAACTTAAAGCAACAAGACATTGCAGATGAAAAATTTTTAACATTTTTTTTTGGTTTTTTTTTTTCTTGTAGCCATAGGAAAAGGGTTTCAGTGCGAATATCCTTTCAAAAGTATGCAATAAAACATACAAACAAACAACCAAAAAAAAAAAGAACTGAAAAAATCAAATATGGAAACGTATGCCCGAGACAATTTAAACAAACTTTTAACACTCCAAACATTTTGTGGCAATTTTTTGTTGATTTTCGCTTTTTCCTTGTTGCTGGCCGGCCTTCTAAACTCCCTTTACAATCATAGTGGCTGTTGAAGTTGTTTAAGTTGCTATTGTTGTTATTGTTGTTGTTATTGTTGTTGTTACTGTTGTTGGTTATAAATAATAAACAATACTGTCCGCCTCTTTAAATGTTTTCAACTATAAAAACGGAAATGAAAACAATATTTTCCTTTTAGAATGCTGCCTTGTTTTCTTCTCCTTCATGACTCTAGATTTTTTTTCTGCTTAACTGCTGTGTGTGTGTGTGTGGCTACAGGGTTTGTTGGTTTATTTTACGATTGAATTGGAAACAATTTCAAATGTTTTCTCTGTGTGTGTACATGTGAACGTTTGTGTGTTATAAGTTGTTCTCGTTATTCCTATATATGCCGGGCATTAAAACTGTTAAGTTGAATAAGAGAAGAAACAAAAAAACAAAAAAAAAAAAAATTTAAAGAAAGAGAAGCAATGAGTTTATGGTTTTCAGAAATAATTTTGCGATAATGGAGCGTAGCAAAATTCTTGCCGACAAGTAGAGCCCAACCAAATAAACCAACTTCAGAGAGAGAGCGAGAGAAAGAGCGGCAAAAAAAACAGAGAGACAAACAGATGAACAAGCCATAAACACATTTCAACAGCAGCTATTACAGGAACAAACAGACAAACAAACTTATAAAATCTATACTCACAGACAAATAAAATTGCTCATACTTAAACAAATACACACACACTCACACAACACGCAGCCCATATTAATACAAAAGCAAAGTTACAGTTACAGAAAGAGAAGCCAGTGATAGTTCTTTTTGTTTTTTTCTTTTCTCTCCACTTTTTTGTTTCTTTAATACATACAAAGAGCCTACGAGTACATGTTCTGTGTTGGTACTCAACCTAAGTTCGAGTATCTGCCTGCCTGCCTGCCTGACTGTTTGCTAAAAGAGTAAATCCTGTGTGCGAGTGTGTCTGTGTGTAATTTCTGTTGATTTCATGTTTATAGTTTCAATGATACTTTTCGAATGCTGTTGTTACAATAGCAACAACAACAATAACAACAACCAACTGACACTCATTGCATAGGCAACTACAACCCAACCAACATCTTCTTTTCAATTCAACCATATTTATGGCCGTTCATGTACGTTCATACGTCCGTATTAGAGAGAACAACTACTGAAATCCTAGTGTAAGTTAAGACTCCTTTTTCTCTCCTCTCTACTACTCTTTTACCTTCAACATTTGTTGCCTGTTATTATAGTTGAAGGTATGTACATTGATTTCAACAATTCATTGGCAACATTTCGAAATATTTTGAGCTCAAATTCCATAAAATTATTACTCAAGCCTAATGAGCTTTAAAACTGTTGTAAATACATGTGTTGGGCACTCTGCTTTGCATTTGCTTAATGTAGAAGGAGTCTTAATTAAAATATTGTCCATAGAAATCAGGTTTATTTTGTGTCAATTTACTGACTGACAAGACACATTAGTATTGGGTCATATTAAAAGTGTTTGCGTGAATTTTTGTAAAATGGAACTACGGTTTTGATAGCATCATAGGAATACTGGCTTGTAAGGATTCACATACTTAATAGGTTATTATAACCTTCAATCAGGATTATTAACCTAGTTTCTCATAACACTTATGATGTGTGTGTTAATTTTATACATAAGTGGCATGACCACAGTTTAAAATCGACTCCGAACGACAGATTTTTTTGAGAAACTTTTCATGGCAAGTTTATTTACTGTCAGAGTTTTTGCGAGAAATTTTGCTGAGAGGAAATTGCCGGCGAAACACTTTTCGTATTTTGTTTTGATGTCTGGCCTGGGATTCATGGAAATCGCCGAAGAAATGTTTTCATATTTTCGTTTTAATGTCTGATCCGGGATTTGAACTCGGGCTTTACATCTAATAAGCCAACACACTATCTACTAGACTACGGGGACTTCAGGATACCCTTGTGGGTCTATTTTGGCAACCAAATAACCAATATACTGTAAATACTCCTTTGTAAGTTGGCCCAACCTAAGCCAGAGTTTAAGCCGATAGTGATACCAAATTAATATCAACAATGGCAACAAACATTCCCTAGAGGCCATCAAGCCGGCTAAAGAATAAATCGTGCTATTGCAGTAATATTTGTATTGTCTTGTATTGAGTTCAGCCAAGAGTTACGGAACAAGCCAAGAATCTTAGTCTTTAAATAGGAAGAGCAGGGCACTGAAATATTAAGTTAAGGATAGTTTCTTCCTCCTTTCAGATTCATAGATTTTGCAGAAGTTATTCGAGGGGTATGTTAAATCCATTCGTATGCACATAGTGGTCCAGTAACAACCGGAATTATGCAGTAGATTTAAAAACCAATCACAATTAGTTTTCTTTGTATCCATGGCAGCCTAGCAGAGTTTAATAATATTACACTTATGCTCCTGCTGCCCATTAAGTTTTAGACTCCCTCTAAGGCAAATGGATAATAACTAGTCTGCCTGAAGTAATCACAATACCTCCACATATCATAATTGATTAGGATAACTACCTAGCTTCTCACACCACTTATTCTGTGTGTATTAACATGAGTGGCGGGAACTCTAACACACTATTTGTGTCGGGTATTGTGAACTCCGTATCGTCCCTGGTGGGGTTATAAGAAATACAACTTCGAACGGTTCCCCTCTCTTGGACATGAACTTAAAAAGGCTGTTCTCTTAAGTTAAGAGATTTTCAAGAAAACACACAATTTTCACACCACCCAACAAGCATCGGGGCAACGGGCTTCTATAAGCCAATGATTTATGCTTAGAAAACGCTACAAAGGTCAGGCTATCAATAACGTAGCCTAATATATACAAACACCTCAAGGAATCGTCCGGAAACATCTAGATCTTCCCACCAGAAGTTTCTAGTTGGAATACTAAAGTAAAATTTCATTTTCAAGAAATTATAAGGAACGTCATCACAGGTTTTAGACCACATTGTGCCAGTGTTTATGTATCTATGTACCTCCTGTTAAACGGATTCACCACTATAGTTGAATGTGAATCTGCTCTGTTGCCCTGACTACCCTTGAATTCTTCACAGTGCTGAATATACTAGGAATTAGTCTCCACCCTACTTCTATACGTTTGCTGGGCCAGTTTTCTTTCTGTGATATGATTCTTGATATGGTACAGCATAAGCCTTTTAAGCATAATTCTTAATCGTGTTACTCTCACGCTATCCTTTATCCACTCATTGGCAAATAATATAAATTACGTAGGGCATTTAAAAGTTGTTTTCAATCAACTTTTTCATTTCTCTTATTGGATTTTTGAAACAATTCTTTTGCAAATACTTTAAAAAAAAAACTTTTTTTTTGTTTTATTTATATTTTTGTGCATTACATTTCAATAGCAGAAAGCAACAACAACAACAACATCAATAAAAGAAAAAATGGAAATAACTACAGCTACAACAACAACTATAATAATAAATAGTCAGTGATTTTAATGGCCTAAAAGGCGTCTTGCACTGGCACTGCACTACACTCTACTCCACTCCACTCCACTCCATTCTACTCCACTCCACTCAAATAACAAAAAGTGAACGAAAAATGAACAAAATTTTGTTGCAACAATAAAAGGCCACATACTGCTCCAAATTGTTATACAAAAAAGAAGAAAAAAGCATGGAATGATACTATGGAACGTAGTAATTCAAATAAAGAAAAATAGTTTTTGAAGAATATGTATTCTGATTCATCCATCCTCACTAAAACGATTTATAAGTACAGACTGCAATGAGTAGGCATACAACGTTGATATCTAACTCATATCATTGGAAATATGTTTCATTCATAAGTCTACTCATTTAGATTCATAATTTTAGAGAAATACTTACAAATGACGCGAAACATTCATAAAAATTTTTAGCCTTAGTTGTTGTTGCATTTACAAAAAAGCAAAGCAATCACACAACCATTTAGTGAGTATGCGATTCACACTTATTTTGTGCTTCGTGTTTATGTTGAACTATGGAGAATCGAAATCAACAGCGGTTCCATGATACTAAGATAATGGGTGATTTTTTAAGAGCTATAGGAATATTTTTCAAATAAAAAACATAGTGCAATCCATAAAATTTAATGTTTGAAGACTATTTCATGCAAATTTTGACCGCGACTGCGCTTCCGCTTAGTCCAATTTTGTCATACTCTTTCCAACATTTCGGCCAGTATCTCACAAATAAATGCTTCAATGTTGTCTTTCAATGCGCCAATTGAAACGGAGTTGTCTGTACATATATGAACTTTAACCTAGCCCCACAAAAAATAGTCTAAATCGTACGATCTAGACGGCCAATCGCCCAATACCGAACGTGAAATAAAATGTTCACCGCGTGCTTTGGGGCATCTGGCATCGTCTTGTTGAAACCATATGTCATGCTAGTCAAGCTCTTGCATTTTGGGCAAAAAAAAGTTATATCATCGCACTCACCATTCACAGTTAGGTTACGATTCGCAGCATCTTTGAAGAAGTACCGTCCAATGATGCCACCAGCCCATAAACTGCACCAAACAGTGAGTTTTTCTGGATGCTTTAGTAGCTTTTGCAAAGCTTCTGGCTGATCTTCACTTTAAACTCGACAATTCTGCTTATTTACTTATCCAGTGAGTCAAAAATGAGCTTCTTCGCTTAACACAATTTTTCGATAAAGAAATGGATCTTCGACCAACTTTCGAAGAGCCCATACACCAAAAATTCTGCATTGTGGTAGGTCATTCGGCTTCAATTCTTGCACCAGCTATATTTTGATATGTTCACACCTAAATCCTTCTGCAAAATTATCCACGTTGTTGAGTAACAGAGGACCAATTGCTCCAAACGACGACGAATCCATAATTGACGGTCCTCATTAGCACTGACCTATACAGCTGCGATATTTCCTTCACTTCGCACTCTACGTAAGTGTGTTGGTGGTTTAATGTCCAACAATGTAAAGTTGGTGCGAAATTTAGTCACAATAGCCCGAATAGCCGCTTCAGTGGGTCGATTAAACTGACCATAAAATGGAAGAAGCGATCTTACGTGTTAGCAGTGTCTACTGCATTTTGATAATAAAATTCAATGATTTACAAGCGTTGTTTCTTTCTTAGACGAATCATGGTTAAATTGTAGACCAGACTGAAGATGTTTGACAGTGAAACAAAACATGAAACATGCGTGAGCTGTTCAAACCAGGGTTGCTAAAAGGATCATAGCTAAAAAAAATCACCCATTATGTTTCAATGCACATAAGTATCAGAAAGTATGAGTATGATTCGATTATACTCATCTTTTTGATCTACTCATTGCTGATCTCCGTTAAGTAGAGACTAGGGATGCCAAACGGGATCGGTTTTTAAAAATCCCGGGATTCGGGATTTTGTAAATCCCGATCCCGAAATCCCGGGATATTTCGAATCCCGAAAAATCATAGACTAAATCGCGATTTTCTCTTAATAATAAAAATATTTCATTAAAAAATCATTTCTATTCCAATTAAGTATGTATATCAGAATTATATACATACATATACATACATAATTGGTCATTACAACCCTTCAGTCAGGGTTATTGACTCAGTTTGTCAGTATGTTGTGTGCGTTAATTTTTTTACATAAGTGATGAGAACTACGGTTTAAAGTCGACTCCGAACGACCAATTTTTGAGAAACTTTTCATGGGAAATATCAGAAGTATATGTCATTAAAAATAAAATTTTAAAACAGCAAGACAAAAAGTAACAAAAAAAAAAAGCGTAAAATAACAAAAATAAAAATTGTTCAGACATATGCAAATGCATTAGTTTTAAGAAAATTATTTAGATTCCAACAACAAGATTAAAGCTTCTAAGATGTGATCCGATAGGCTTGAACGAATTTATTTGTAAGCATACGCTGTCGTCGGAAAACATTTATCGCAATCAACATTTGTTGGTAAATTAGTTCCAACATAGCTGTATGCAGCTTGTAAATATTCACCTCTACTACCTCCTGATCCAAATAAATCTATTTCTTTGGACAGTTGAGTATGTAAATCAGTTACCCTTTTAATTCGTTTTATAGAGCTTTTGCATTCTTCGATGGCATCAAATAACTTTTTATCAATGGAAATGGGGTTTTCCTCATCTGTTATCGAAGTCAAGTGATATAGAATTTTTTTTCAGGACCTTTTGTAGGTCAAAATACGTATGAATTCACAATCCCGAAAAATCCCGGGATAAGTTTTTAAAAATCCCGGGATTCGGGATTGTGTGAATCCCGAAAATCCCGGGATTTGGAGTTTCGGGATTTCCCGATTGGCATCCCTAGTAGAGACCTTCAAGGATATTTAAAGTTTTCTCTTCCAATTGAAGAAAAAATTGTAACTTCAGCTAGAGGCTTCAGTTATAAACAGAAAGGCACCTGGCTTATCCATATTTTCATAGCTTAATGCGGATTGTGTTGAAAATTTTGAGAATTATTTTTTAAAATCCCCATTTCCATTTCGGTTGCTGCTTTATCAATATAAGGAATTTTCATTTCGTACATTTAACGCTTCAAACAGTCATATTTTTGTTTTCTTTTTTTCTTTCTGTTTTGTAACAAAAATCTCTGGAATGACTGACTGAATGCTGAAATGAAAGCATATCTGGCTTCATTTTATTGAAGCAGAAAATTGTAACAAATAATTTCAACTGCGTTTCTTTTACCACCAGACCCCCCCCCCCCCCTTCGCCCACCAATTTTTTCCATTTAAATTTGAAACTATTAAAACAAAGAGATAGTCTTACTCTGTAAATGGCATCCTTAACGCAGAGTTATTGTAAATGTTGCATTCAACAAAAGAATTTTAATAATTTCCCCTTCTCCACCAGCATTGTTGGACCCTGATGTGCGAGTGATTTTATTTAAATTTCTTTGTTTTTTTTTTATAAATTTTTACAACACCTGGTGAGCCTTTACACACATGGACATCAAGTAAGGCAGTGAAGCATAAGAATGTCTATCTCGGCACAGGGATTATCTTGCTGGTGCAGTCTGTCGCATGTGTGTGCTATTCATTTTGGTCATAGAATTTCCAATGGCCAGCTATTGTTATAAAAGCTATTATTGGCAGAGGATGATAGTTGAAATGGAAGTTAAAATACAAAAATAATTTCATAATAGAGTATGGGGGAAAAGAAAATTAAAATAATAATAACCAGAAATAGTGTTTTTTAAATCAAATCCTTTGAATTTAAGAATTCATTTTCCTTACCCAGTTTGACGTACTCATCTTATTCGTATTTAAACAACACGTAAGATGTTCCTCAATAAGTATAATTTGTGTAGGAACACTAAAAAACTTATTAGAAGGTTGTGTGTTTGATCTGCCCTTGCTGCCCTGTCTTTTGTGCTTATGTGTCTTTTTACCTTTTTGTAAATGAAGCAACAACTGTAAACTGGATGAAAGACTTTTGAATCAAACATATTTCAAATGGTATGAGCCGTGGTCTAGTAGATAGTGTGTTGGCGAGTTCAATTCCCATGTCAGACATCAAAACTAAAATATGAAAATATTTCTTCGGCTACTGTCTCTTATCAGATTTCTGGCAAAAACTTTGGCAGTAAATTAACCTGCCATGAAAAGTTTCTCAAAAAAAAAATCCGCCGTTCGGAGTCGACTTTAAACTGTAGGTTCCCATCACTCATGTATAAAATTAACGCACACAACACAAGCTAGGCCGTAAATCTGACTGAAGGGTTGTAATGGTGTGATGTATGTGTGAGTGTGATGTCCATGTTGTACGCATACTCATTGCAATTTGCACTTGTTGCTGCGCCCCCAACTAAAATAAATTTGAAGGAAAGGCATTACACCAACGTCCAATTAATTTTGAATTATTTTATTCATTTTGTTTCCCGTTGTCCTGATGATTCAGATGAACGGGCCTGAGTAGTACGCATTCGATTAGTTTCTAATCTCACTTCTCGTTGTTTAAGTGATTCATGCGAACGGGTATCAGCGGCATATACTCGAAGATTTCTCAGTCACAGTGCTTGTCTGATTCTGAGGCTCGTAATGATCTTTTCTCCCATGCTTGGGGTATAAGTCGACCAATTGCTTGTCATTAATTTTGAATGATTTTCAATGACGCCATCCATCGGCATTTGCCGCACAATCTCTGTAGACTCATACGTTAAAACTTTGTTAAAGAATGCACAGTTTAAGATTGAATTCATTTTAAGTACTTTTCAGTGGCAGCCCCTAATGGAAATTAGTCATACCAGCTTAAAAATCTTCTTTGACTCATGCGCAACTACTTTGCTAAATATCATAACATAATCAAATGCACAGTTTAAGATTTATTTAATTTTAAGTAATTTTCAGTGGTGCCACCTATCGGATATTGGTCATACTAACTTAGAAATCTTCATCGGTTCATGCGCAACAACTTTTCTAAAGATCATAACATGATCAAATGCATCGTTTACGATTCTATAAGGTATATACAAACAAACATTCATTTTTATATAGATTGACTATGGGAGGTGACACGCCCACTATAGCCAATCTGCCCATTTATTTTTCATATATACGTCAATCATCCATATTAAGTCATCCATAAAAAATTTGAGGACTTTAGCTGTTGCAGTTTAGGAGATATGCGATATTAAATACTTATTGAGTATAGGGGCGTAGCACCACGCCTACTTGATATTTTAAAATAAAATATAACCACAAAAAAATAAACAAACATTAATTTTTATATATTTATAGATTTCATTAGTGCTTATAATTAACGAAAAAAACTGTGATCTCTGGCCATTACAAAGCTTTAGTCAGTATTAGAACCTTGCTTGTAACACCACCACTGTAACATATGTTGTGTGTGTTTATTTTATGCATGAGTGGCGGAACCTACAGTGTAAATTAGTAAATTCTTATCACTGGAAGTAAAATGCGATGCAAAAAGAGAAGAAAAACAAAAATTAAATTAAAAAAGAAATCTATTTTCTTCAATCTAATTGCCATTGCAAACTTTAAATTTTATCCGTCCACAAGCAGGGAATTTAATTTACAGATTCACTCTACAAACTTCGTAAGATTTCCATGTGCCACTTTCTCTCAATTGACGCAACAATATATGGCTCCGAGGAAAAGGCGGATGTACTAAATTTGTGGCATTATAAATCTTCATCATTTAGAGGCCAGAAACTTCCGTTTCCCTAAGATTTGCTGGGGTTAAATATTATGAACATTAAAAACAAATTTCCTTTAGCCTCCTCCCTATGCTCTCATACTCGCAAAGCCTCACTCCATTTACCCATACTGCCGTTACTAAACTTTAATCGTCTAGGTTAGTGTATACGTGTATGTGGAGCAATGCTTTTTTTTCTGCCATTTCTGCTGTTATTGTTGACGTTGGTGCTGATGTTGGTGCTGGTGCTGGTGTTGGTGCTGATGTTGGTGTTGGCGTTAGTGGTGCATTTTATTTCTCAAATGTTGCTTCAAGGCAAATGCATTAACATATGTGATGAGTGTTTTATGGTATAATATTTTGGCGCGTTGTTTTAGGGGTTTGTGGTAGAAATTCTGCAATGTTTGCATCATATTTCCACGTATGTTTGTTGTTGCTATTATTGTTGATACAATGTCCCACAGGCCTTGGAACACAATGACCATCATATAGGCCATATCCATATATGCATATGCATATGTATTCATATATGTATGTATACATGTACATGTACTTTAATAACTATGTATAGCGTATGAATATGGTTTTTAATTTTCTCTACTTTTGGCTCCCACATACACAGTGTCTCTGCAGATTTTACGAGAAACTCTTTTTACATAACCAAAGTAAATTAAAATTTAACAGCAAAATTTGCGTAAAAATTTAATAATTTCCAGAAAATTTTGCAATTCATTTTAAATGGTTTTCATTAATTTTTCATTATTTGTCGTTTTTCTTTCTTTTTTCCAAACAGTTTTCAGTGGTGTAATGTTTTATGGACTGCTCTTAAGAGTTGTTTCTAAGTTTTTTTTCTTTTTCTTTTCTATAATTGTTGCTTAAAACACATTTCTCGACATGCACATTTAAATACACAAAACCCCTTAGCATATGTTTTAAATTTTTACACCCTAAGATATGCTTTACAAAACATAAATATATTTTCTGTATGTGTGCGTTTTTAAAGCTATTTACCAAATAAAACAAAAAAACAAGTAATCCCTTCCATTACAGCAGAAACTAGCAACAACTGCAGCTACTTCGTACTACCACTACGACTACAACTACAGTTCCATTGACAGGAAGTGAAGCAAGTGAAATGGGAAAAAATATTTCATTTTTTTTTTCGTTTTTTGTTGTTTTGCTACTCAGAAATGTAAGAATATTTGCAAAAGCGTAAATACTGTTGGGGTAAGTGTTTTGCATTAAAGGATATATTTTCGTTTATTTAAGTAGGGATTGACATTTGAAAGGGTGTAAAAAAATCTTTAATAGAAAACTTCAGGGATATTTAAAGTAAAATTGAAATTGTGTTCCAACAGCAGTGTAGCATATTTTGTGGCATGTTCATATGCAAGAGCACAAAAAATGTGATGGAAATTTGCATACAAATTTAAGAAACATTTTAAATTAATTAATCGAATGGCAGACATTTGAAAGAATGCCATTTTACAATCAAATATGCTTGAAATAGAACAAATGATTTATGAAATTTAATAAACGGAACTTCTAGGAGATTAAGCAGCAAAATTATTTTGTTACTATCAGCTTAAAAGACAAAATTCTTTAAATATCCAACTACAAGTGTTAATTATTACGCTATTTTAATAAAAATTTAAAACTAATCCTCTGGTGTCTAATTAAATCTAACAGTTCTAACAGTAGGTTTTCTATATACCCTTCAACTTTCCATAAGCCTCAAAATATGCCATAACTATAGTAATTTTTTTCTTAAAAAATTTTTTTTATTATAATTTAAATTCTTATTGCATTATATTCTTGCAAAATAACAAATTATATTCAAATTATATGCAGAACATTGCAAAAGAAACAGACAAATAACCAGACATCTAACTTGTCTGCCCTAAAGTATGCAACGTTTTGATAGTTGCACGAAAACAAACGACAGAAAAGCTGAATAATTTATAATAACTAAATTCTATTACATAATAAATTATCAAAGATTCCTAAAGGATTAAATCTCCTTTCCTCCTTTAAAATATGTTTCCTTAATATATTAAGGCCCATTGTTACAACTTCCCGTTAACTAAAGTAAGGATTTTAACAAAGAGATAAATTGTTTTTCATTATTACAAGTACCCAATAAGATAGAAGTGAGCGTTAAGCTAAAGGGAAGATCATCCTATCTTTAACATTTAAAGGTCACCTTATGTTAGAACTTGCCATA
Organism: Sarcophaga peregrina; assembly: GCA_014635995.1. Taxonomy (NCBI): domain Eukaryota; kingdom Metazoa; phylum Arthropoda; class Insecta; order Diptera; family Sarcophagidae; genus Sarcophaga; species Sarcophaga peregrina. The sequence continues at coordinate 127,963,727 of CM025789.1, read as the reverse complement.
TCGTGCTACTATTTACGATATGTCAATTTCAAATTTAAACAAAATGAGCCACTGCGTTAAAAAAAAAAAAACTTGTTTAATTGAGCAGTTTTATCGACTTTGCTCCGACAATGCCATATTTTTGAAAAAAATAATTTCGTTTTATCTGTAAGTTGTAATAACGAAAATAAGTTAAAAGTAACTTTGCCGTTCACTTTAGCTAAAGGTATCTTTAACTAACGCAAAGTTTAACGGGAAATTGTAATAATGGCCCTAAGGGTTAGTGTGTGGCCGGGGACGTTAGAAAAACGTTAAATCATCTTTGTTTCCCACTGAGATATTTTACGGGGGCGTATCATCCTCTAGTCACTTTGATATTTTGAATATATAGGCCTGCCTATAAGCCTCGGCCTTGGACTCGGGCCCTGATCTGAGTAGCGGGTATCCTTATTCAGTGGGAAGTGTCTCTATTTCTAACCTATATTCATTTGATGAGGAGTCTATTCTTGAGTCTTTGTCTGGACTGAAACTTACAGACTTGCCGGGCCCTGACGGGGTTCCGGCCTGTATTTTAAGAAAGTGTACTGGTGTCTTGAGTGGTCCTTGACCTTAATATTCAATGGGCTTCTGAGGGTTGATCATTTCCCATCTATTTGGAAGAGTTCGTTTATAATTCCCTTGCATAAGTCGGGTAATAGATCTATATTTCCAATTACAGGGGGTATTGCCAAGCTCAATGCTATTCCCAAGTTGGTGAAGTAACTAGAGACGGAATATCTCTTTTTTAATACGAGATCTTTAATATCTCCTTTCCAGTATGGTTTTTTGACTGTCACTAATCTTCTTGAATTTACTACATATGTTTTCAGGGGTTTTCTTAACGGTGCTCGGACTGATGTAATTTATGCTGATTTCAGTAAAGCTTTTGATAGGGTTGATCATAGGATTTTGCTTCTGAAACTTTCACTAATCGGTATTCCTGATATTATTCATCGTTGGCTAGACTCCTCCCTCTCCCTTAGGACTCAGAGGGTATTGTTTAGAAATGTATTGTCTAAGACTGTATATGTTACTTTTGGTGTTCCGCAGGGTAACCATTTGGGTCCTTTACTGTTTTTATTGTTTCTGAATGATCTTCCTTCTGGATGAATGATCTGTTCTTCAGTGAAATATTGATTTGTTTGTAACTTGGTGCAGGATAAATTTTTATGGACCTTAACTTTAAAAATTGTAAAAGCATGGTTTTCTTTCGCGGTGGTGTTAATTCGTCCACTTATGTGATTAATTCTTGCCCTTTGGAAACTGTGACTACATTTCTTGATTTGGGAGTATTATTGAATATTAAATTGCCTTTTATTGATCATATTAGTTTGATGATTGGCAAGGCTCGAACTGTTTTTGGTTTTGTGAAAAAATGGGCCTAGGGAATTCATTGATCCTTATATAACAAGACTACTTTACATTTCATTTGCTAAACTTATTTTGAAGTAAGAAGTCGCCGTGGACTAGCGGGTGGTGTGTTGGCTTATTAGATATAAGGCCCGGGTTCGAATCCCAGATCAGACATCAAAACAAAAAATATTTCTTCGGCGACTTCCTCTCAGCAGATTTCTGGCAAATAATCTGAGAGTAAAAATTGTCATGAAAAGCTTCTCAAAAATCTGTCGTTCGGAGTCGACTTTAAACTGTAGGTCCCGTAAAATTAACGCACACAACATAAGAGGTGTGAGAAACTAGGTCGTAATCTTGACTGAAGGGTTGTAATGGCTAATTATGTATGTATTAAACCTATTTTGGAGTATGCGTCTGTTATTTTATTTCACTTAATATGAGTAAATAAATTTTAAACAATATATTTCGCTTTTTAATATCAGAAATCTTTTCATTTTATTATTCAAAATATGGGTTTAAATTATATTTCCGCTTGTCTGGTTCTTTGAAAACTTATTTGTTGGTTGGTCAGTCACTTTCTACCGAATACTCAAATTCTAACCGACTTCTAAACCAAGCATTATCAACTATTTCTTCACTCCTTTCAATTCGTTGTACTTTTTTTTTAAAACAATGTTTGAATCTTTTTTTTATTGTTTTTGGTTATCTATGTATGTGTCATAAGAACAAAAAAAAAAAAAATATGTTATGCAGCAATATGCCTGCCTTAAAGGCCTGATTTTTAAAATATTCACCAAAAATAAAATGAAAACCCCAAGTGGCATGAAAAAAAATCTGCTAAAAATCAAGTATTTTTGCATGAAAATGTAAGATTTTTTTATTCCGTATGTACAATGTAAGTTGCAAAATTTTGCATTTCTCTCAATATTTTTTTTTCGTTTTTCCTTTTTACATGCCTCTGTCACAATAAACTTTATGCGTATGTTTGCCAGAAGAAGAAAAAAAATTGCAAACAAAAAAGACAAAAAAAAATAGGGAAATAAAACAGAGTAAAACTCCATACGAAACAAATGGCAACATAAAAGAGTTGTTGTTGTAGCTATTTTAGTTATTTTTTTCCTTTCGGTTCGAAACTTTTCTTATTGGAAATAATGCCTGCATACATATGTTTCTGTATGTTTTCTTTACGGTACAAGCCAGCCATTGTTACAAATACTCGCATGTATGTATGACACAAACACAGATTTCATGTAACTGTAGACATTTATTTTCCCTCACACTCTTACACTCCTACTCTCACTGTCTCTTTCTCTCTCTCTCATGTCATATAAAATTAAACGTACACTAACAACCAAAAAAAAAACCAAAAACATATGGCCGGGCATTTATGCGGGAAGACTCTATACTACCCAAGGGAGCATAAACAGAGAGAGAAAGAAAGCGAGAGAGTGTGTTAGAGCAAAGTGTAAGAGTGAGAAGTTAATGGTGTTAGTAGTTACTGTAGCTGTGATTGTGATTGTAATTGTGAGTGTGACTCCGACTATGACTGGCGTCATAATGGCTTTAAAATTTAATACGAAAATATTTTCTATGGTGGGAAATAGAAAAATTTGTTACAATTTTCCCATTATTTTATTTTGGCGTCCTTTATGCTGTTCGCAGCATTAAAAAAGCCAACAACACAACAACAAAAAAAATGGAAAAAAGAAAGAAGGCCTATAAAGAGAGAAAAGAATGTGAGTCAAATAGTTTCATAAGCACTTGAGTATTGAATAATTTTTGTTAAATTATAGCCTACATTTAGGCAGTGTAGACAAACAAACCAACATGCTAGCATAAATGAAGGCTGAGCTGAAATCATAATAATAAAATCTAAAGTCTACTATTAGGCCAAATGAAAATAACTATAAAATTAAGCATAGCTTTCATAACAACTACAAAATGCCTAAAACTTTAGCCATTACATGCTAAACGTTTTAAAGGCCGCCTAGTAATTTTTGATTTTTCTAAGCGCACTCATAAAAATAAAACAACAACAACAATCTAGTCAAAGCAAAAGTTGTTACAATTTATATGGAAAGTACTTTGACTTCTTCTTCTCTCTCTCTCTATTTTTAATTTTACTATGCTGCCTTCCTGTTGTTATCGTTATTGTTGTTGCTGTTGTCATTGTTGTGGGGTGATGATAATAAGCATCATATTTTAAGTCCCCAGAGATGAAAAAAATAAAGAACGAAAGAAAGAAAGTCTATGGACATAAATTTCTCTTGAAATTGTCTTCGTTTTTTACGCAGCAAATATGAGACAGTTGATAAATTACAAGAGTTTAACTTGATGAGGAAGCCTCATGACTTACATACATACATACATACATGCATATGCGAGGAGTGTTCGCAAAGTACATTTCGAAGAAATATAAACTTTCCTTAAATTTAATCACTGTGTCTGGTTAAGCACATGAATCAACGGTTGCCTTCTGCTTTGAAGCGCAAGTTACTTTCAAGAAACTCAATCTAAACAGAAATCTTGAAAGGTCTACTGAACTCCATTCAAAATAGCGTTTTTAATGCAAGCAATCGCTAACTTACATACATACATACACACATAACTGGTCATTACAACCCTTCGGTGAAGATTATTGACCTAGTTTCTCACACCATTTACGTTGTGTGTGTTAATTTTGTACATAAGTGGCGGGACCTATAATTTAAAGTCGACTCCGAAAGACTGATTTTTCAGAGACTTTTCATGGCTCTCAGAGTTTTTACCACAAATCTGCTGAGAGGGAATCGCCGAGGAAATACTCGAATCCTAGCTTTAAGTCTAATAAGCCAACACACTACCTACTAGACTACGGCGACTGTTTTATACTAACAGTCGAAAACATTTTTTGTGTTTTTTATTGGCTTAAGATCAACGCTTTGCAGATGACAGAAACATTCTGCAGCAACATGAAAACTCAAATAAAACTGCAGAGTGATTCTAGATATCCGCATCATTACATATTTGCCTTGAAAATCCAATATATTTGACCTGCATACGATCATTTAACGTTGCCGTAGTTTAGTAGATAATGTCGCCGTGGTCTAGTGCGTAGTGTGTTGACTTATTAGACAAAAGGCCCGGGTTCGAATCCCAGGTCAGACATCGAAACGAAAAATATTTCTTCGGCAACTTCTTCTCTCTGGTAAAGACTCTGAGGGTAAAAATTGCCATGAAAAGCTTCTTAAATCTGTCGTTCGGAGTCGACATGAAACTGTAGGTCCCGCCACTCATGTATGAAATTAACGCACACAACATAAGTGGTGTGAGAAGCTAGGTCGTAATTCTGACTGAAGGGTTGTAATGGCCAATTATGAATATGTATGTAGTTTAGTAGATAGTTTGTTGGCTTATTAGACGTGAGGCCAGGGTTTCAACAGGTCACATATATATATCCAACTAAACGCTGTCGCCCCACAAACATTCTAAGGATCATTACTACAGCTTGCCGTTAACTAAAGAGAAGATTTTAACGGGCAGATAAATTGTTTTTCATTATTATAACCAGGCAATATGGTAGAAGTGAGCATTAAGCTAAACGGAGAATTATCCTGCCGATAACCTTTAAAGTTAAGTTTAGGTTTAAACTTGCCATATTATATATTATTTTCAGTATGGCAACTACAAATATAAACAATATAAGCATTTACAACAAAAATACGAAGCCCGTTGTTGCGTTTCAAAGAAACTTGTTTAATGTTTAATGTTATTTTTTAAAAAGTTAACTTTAATTTATCAGTAATTTGTAATAACGAAAATATATTAAAGGTAACTTTATAGTTGCCTTTAGCGAAAGATACCTTTAAACAAAATCCAATTTTAACGGCAAAATAAATAAAATTGCTATGAAAAGTTTCATAAAAAACCTATCGTTCGGCATCTACTTTAAACTGTAGGTCCTGCCACTGATGTTGCAAGAAGCTATGTCGTAATCATGACTGAACGGAAGTAATGAACACTTATGTAGCTATGTACGATCATTTTAACAGTACTTAATGGAATCATCAAATATAATTAACAGCTTTTATTACTTATATGTAAAGGGTCAGCCAAATAACTTTTTTTTTGAAAATACTTTAAAAAAATCTGCTGAAAATTTTCTAAAATTTTTATTTTTATTTGAAAGTACAATCCTTCCGATTAATAATGGAAAATTATTTCATTCAAATGGCTGTCTCGACTGGCCATTCAGTAGCCTATACGATCGAATCAATTTTTGAGCACATTATCAATTGTGCGCAGCTGTAATTCATCAATGGCTTCACGGCTATTGTCCTTTATAGCGTTAATTGTCTCTGGCTTGTCGGCGTTACACTTATCTTTGACGAAACCCCTCAAATAATAGTCCAACGGTGTCAAATCGCAACTCCGAGGTAGCCAAACGACATCTGCCTTGCGGTTGATAATGCGATCTTCAAAAAAAAAGCGCAAAACATTGAGTGTTGCTTTGGCTGTATGGCATGTAACGCCGTCTTGTTAAAACCAAATGTTGCCAATATCCCCCTCTTCAATTTTTGTGAACAAAAATTTGTTCAACATGGCCCAATAACGATCGCCATTGACTGTAACGGCCACTCCTTGTTCATTGTGGAAGACAAATGGCCCAATTATGCCTCTAGACTAAAATCCGCACCAAACAGTGAATCGTTTTGGATGCTTCGGCTTGTCAATGTATGCATGCAGGTTTTCTGTGCCCCAAATGCAACACTTTTGCTTGTATACATACCCGCTAAGACCAAAATGAGCTTCATCTGAAAAGATAATTTTTTTGCCAAAATCGGCATCTTCTGTAAGTTGATCGCAGGCCCACATAGCGAAGTGAAAACGCGTGTACACAACCATATTCGTTCAGCGGAACTAATTATCTGTCAAATCAGACATGAGCTAAGTGTTACCATTAACGAAAGAAGCACTAGTTGAAAAAAAAACGTTAGAAGGCGGACCCGATATTTGACAAAGCTCATCAATTTAAAGAAACGTAAACAATGCTTCCTTGTAGGCCAGAGTGTTATAACGCAACTCTAAGTCTAGCTTTACCTCAATGTCAATCAATGTGAGGAACTTTTAATCCAGTGGGAAAAATTGTTGCCATTAGCCTTGTTAAGTTATTGATTCATCTGATAATGACAATAAATTCCTTTAGACTGAGGTCTTTATCTATGTTTTTAATAGCCAAGTTAGGCAATAAACCAACTTTCTTTTGTTTTTGACAAACTGCCTAACTAATAATCTTTCCTTGAATCTTTTTTCCAACCACTCGATTCACTTCGTAAACCTACCACGTCATTAAAAAACACTCACACACACAGAAAAAAACGTATTATGGGCTTGAATACAAGGAGAAGCTGAGTTCAACAAACACACACATGACAGACACACCATTCAACATGATATGCATTCCCCAAGCTGATTAACAGTTTGTATTTTAATATTTTATTTAATGCTGAAAAGTGTACTTTAAAGCTTAAATTTAAAAAAAAAAACAAAATACAACAACAACAACAACAAAACATGTAACAAACAGCAGCCAAACAGCCACACAGTAGTGGCAATACAGTATGTAGTAGTAAATCAGCCACTCATACATTAACATGTGAATCCTGCTGCATAGAGGGTAATAATTCTCCTTGACCTTAATTTAATTACAGATAATAATGCATAAACCAACAAATACTTGTACAAGTAATGCACAAGTACAAGTACTTATGCTATCTACCTATACACACAGTCGTCAGTATTCAGTTGTACAAATAAATAATGACTCACACAGTGACTCAATGGCTCAATGGCTCAATGACTGACTGCATATATGAGAGTGAGTGTGTATTAAAATTTAACGCTGTTTATTGTATGCAGGCTTTACGCTCTTAATTCTTTTGTGCGTTACTTTACTAAAAAGTATTCGAAAACATGGCCCTTTTGGTTTTATTTATTTTTGGGTTTTTAATTCCCTACCATTCCCACAGCATGAACTTTATGGTAACGAAACCAAATGAAAAAAAGTAACTTGAAAGTGATAATCATTATGATTATCTTATGGCTATATAAACCTTATGACTTGGTATGCATCAGAACAATTTTTTTCTCCTTTCCTTTTAGTTTTTTATTCAAGAGTTTTTTTTTTTTTTTTTGTTGTATGGTAATCGGCATCAATATTACAAGAGGCATGAAAACCGCATATAAAATGTACAAAAAACAAACAAAAAAACAACTAGAGAATGGAAAAGGCACCATAAGCCTTTGAAAACATTGAAAGAACTTTACAACACAACAACAAATTAAAACCGTAGAGTAAATAAATACAACAGCTTAAAAGAATTGTTGTTTTATATTGGCAACCCACAGCACCAAAACCCAGGGACACAAACATACACACACATACATATATAGGCATGCTACATACAAATGCAAAATAACAAATCCTTTTCAATCATGGCAGTTACTTCAGTCAATGGTTGCCAATCATTGGCTTTTGTTTTGGTCACATAAGAGTTGCTAAAACGTCCAAGCACAAGTACATACAAGCTAAAGAAAATGAATGAACTTCAATACGCTTTACGCTTTAAAAGTCTTACAACACAAAAATATAAACAAACCCAACTTAAAATCTACCAACAAAAACCATACAAATTAAGAGAAGATGAAACTAAAACGTCTGATATAAAATAGGAAAGGGTGCGGTGGCAAAAACTTTGAAGAAGAAAAGCAATCCAAGAAAAATGCAAAAAATTCAATACAACCAACGACTGTAAATTAAATGCAGACAGAAAGCCGCACACATACGTACATCTATTAAGACGCACCAGCAGCTTCACATTTAATCCTAAGGAAATAAAACAAGAATATTTTAAATTAATACAGGACATACGGAAAAAATTCTCTTTTATCCTCCAAGTAAAAGAGAAAAATGTGGCATACTTAACTGGGCTTAACATAACTGTGGAAATTATGTTATTGAAGCCTACATTTAGTTACGATTTGCCATAAAAAAGAGAAAATTTTAAAATTTGTGTTATAAGTTGTAGCACACTTTTAGGAGTAACATAAAAATAAACAAAGAGAATATTAAAGAGAGTGTAACAATTTAATCATTTTCCATAATATTCTATACGTTCACACATAAGCTTCAACAATTTAATGTTAATCTAGATTAATTTAGTAGCTTAACTAAAGGTAACACCATTAACAAAAATGTTACAGCCTAATTGTTAGGCAGTTACAGTAAATAATTTTTATAGCATATACATAGGCTTATTAATCACAACTGTATGTGTGCATAAAACTAATAAAGCAAACGTAACAACAAAATAAAAACCCTAAATTAATTGCAAATTATTGTCAATGAAGAGAAAAAGGAAATTTAGCAGGGAACTACAAGAACATATCTAACACGCAGGTAGAAGTTAAGGAAAGGAACTCATCTGTAGTATAAAGTATAAGCATACAAGACGGCTGTTCAGTATAAGAATAAGGTGGTCAAATGATGAATTTCTAAACACTGGCCACATTTCGTAGGAGCGGTAATATATTATAGATTTGGAAGCCCCATTTGTATTACAATAGACAATCACACTCTTCAGTGTCAGGTTCAAGAGAGTTAAGGACACTTTATTAGGAAATGTTTTCGATTTTAATTTGGATTTAGGTTGTACCAATACAAGGCGGTCAGATAAGTTTAAGTATTGATTTCTTTTATTTTTCAACCGAAAACATTTGTAAACTTCTTCTTTTATTGAGCAAAAGCAATGGGCATGAGGAGCATGGCAGGTACTTGACTTTTGTGACTCAGTGGTAAAAAAGCAATTTTCTAGACTGACATAACCGTAGTTTTAATGTAAACCTTAAGTAACCCTTTAGTAATCATGCTAGCATTACAAAGCCAGTAATTTACGGCCCTTAATTCCCCTAAAGAGATCGTATAACTTGTGATGCAAAATTGAAGCCGTCAGAGAGTGTAGATGGCAATCAGAAAAAAGAAAACTCCACATGTTTAAACCACAGTAACTGGAACAATTACGATTTCAAGCAGAAGTTGATGCTTGTTGATCATTTGCAGTTAACCAAGGCATACTTAAAAATGTCTCAACCAATAGATTAGTCTTGTAAACTGGGCTAAACAATTGGAATCGCACTATATACATGGATCCAACTTCACAGAATATATAAACTTTAAAAACTTTAGAAATTTTTTTTGTTATTTTACGTTTTATTTGTATTTTTTTGTCTCTCTCTTTATCTCTTTTTTAAAACAAATTTATGAAGAGAAAACCTACGTAATAAAAATAAAATAAATAAAGCATATTATTAGGCTTATACAAATAGTTATAAATGGAGCATAATTTAAAGGATATAAAAGAGAAATTAAGAGAGAGCCACAAACAGAGAGAGAGAGAGAGCGAGATTTGCATATTCCACAAATGTTTTTTAAGAGCATATCATAAATTCAATTCCTAGAATTTATTTTATTACATTTAGAAAACGAAAAAAAAAAACTGTAACATAGTTTCAGGCGTTTATGTATAAAGCATATATTATAAATAAAATAAACATAATATATTTAAAGGAAAACAAAGAAAAAAAAATAGGAAAGACTGATTACAATACATTAGGCCGAGACATTAATCTTAAAATTATTTTAATTATATTTCTATTCATTGTAAGAAATAATACTAAAATTATTATTAAATTGCATTGTATTATAAGAAGGAAGTAAAATATTTTAATTAATATTTTATCAATAGCTGGCCTCATGCGGCCGCAGTATTAGAAAACCTATTGCAACCATTACCTTCCACAACCTGATACATTCATTTCGTTTTTCTTTCAATACCTTAAGATTTTCTTATTTTTTAAATCTTCTTCGTTTTCGACCTCTGTTTGTATTTGACAATAAACAAATAGATTTTATTGGAATACTTGCGTATAAACGTTTTAAGGTATACATTATTAAGACAATAACCGTATTTAGCTACTCAGAATCCAGTGGATATACACAAATATTGACATACATAAACAAACTTCCACGCTAGGCCACAGCAACTGTCAAAAACAGCTGATTGAAGATGAAAAATTCCTTTACATGAAACAAAGTAACCAAAATGCTCTCTCATTATTTGCCATCTCACAGATAAATATCTTACACTCTCTCTCGCGCTCTCTATCCTGTTATGCTTTATTCCAGTAACTCAAACAGAGTGCCATGGTTTAATTTATTTTTCAAAGGAATAGTATGACAAGGTACATAGCAACTTGCGCTCTTGGAGTCGTATTATTACAAAAAGAGAGTCGTGGATTGCATTTAAACCTTCTTTGGGAAGTATACTCTTGTTCCACATATAGGATAACAAAAGGCCGAAAAAAAGAATTGTGAAAAAAAATTCTTATGCTGTGTTTGTGTACTTGAAAACGATGACAGCCTCAGTCGTTGGAATACGCTCGTTTAAAACGCTACTCGATTTTTAGAAAATCCTTTTAAGCAAATCACACCAAAATTTTGCTTTTAAAAATACCCTCAAAAATTGTGAATAAGGATATATAAAAAGGAATTTAAATAAAAAATTTAAATTGAAGAGATAAATAAATTAATGATTTCAATTTGCGGAAATAAAATAAGGTTCTCCAGTTAAAAATAACTACTAAATTCTGTTCCGCGAACAGCTAACTACGCTGCAATTACTCGGTCGTGTTATTCAATTCGTTAGAAAAATCATAAGCAAAATCAACAGCAATAAGAATAAAAATATAAAATAAAAATAAAGAAAAAATTTTAATTAAAAACACATAAACGTGGAAAGTTATAATATATACTACAATTGTAAGAAAAAAAAACAAAATTGTTGCCTATCTCTAAGGCGTAATGCATTAAGTTAGTGTTATTATATTGAAGATAAAATTTTTGTTTTATTCAATTGTGAATGGTTTGTGAAAAACGACTAACGGTCGTGCATAAATAATAATGAGTATTCTAAGCCTATAATTTCTAAGTTATACGTACTCCACTTAAAGGACATTGCCATTAAAGTGAGAAAACAGCCACACACACACACATCTATATATACATATATAAAAAGAATATTGGCTTGATAATAGAGTGAAAATATGCACATGTGTTTAGTCAGGCTATAAAACACACAAAACAAAATAAAAAAAAAAGCAAATCAAGTAAATGAAGCATTTAAAACCACATCGTGTTTCTAAAGTAAAGTAATAACAAAAGTAACAATAACAACAACTATAACAACAACATATAAACAAAAGAAAAGTGTCACAGAAGGAAAGGAAAGCAAAAAAAAAAAATAAAAGAAACGAAGAAATGAAATGAGAATATTCCGAAACAAATGAGCACAAAATGTGTCATAAAACCACTACGACAGTTGTTTAGTATCAGCCACATTCATACAATGAAACAACAAAAGCAACAAAACTAAAACAGCAGCTGCTGCAATAGCCCATACAATAGTAAAAACCAGAACAAATCCAACAAAAACAACAACAACAACGGTAACACCAACATCAGCAGTACAATATACAAAACAAAATAATAAAACAAGAGTATACTTTTAGGCGCCCTTTGTTTTCAAACAAATGCCACAGCTTTTACAATAAATTGTGTAGTTAAGTGACCATATTCATATGAAAATTTTCTAAAACAATAAATTTTATCGCAAAAAAAAAAAAAAAGAAAAGAGAAGAAAAAATACAAATGAATATGAATACATAAAGTGAGTGAACAAGTGAGTGTGTAAGTAAGTGAGTGAAGTGAGTGAGTAAGTGAAGTAAGAGCTGAAGCTTTTGTGTAAATAAATTAGAAAATATGTATGGCATAAATAATAACAAAACCATAAATAAAGCCTGCATACAACTGGGCTAATGTAAATAATAGCTAATGCAGTATAGTTTTAGGCAAAATATATTATAAAAGCGAAAACACAACTACGATTTTGAAATTATCCACTAATATCAATGAATAGCCATAAAAAATATAATATAAATTAAATAAATAGAAAAAATTTAAAAGGAATTCAATTATTCAAATGTTAAGAAAAAAATCTAATTAAAATTAATTAAATTTTCATAATCGATACAAAAATAACTAACATAGGCAACTAAAGTTGAAAATCGCTTTCACAAGAGACTAAACCCCAGTGTGAAAGGTAAGATAATTTCGCTAGATATTAAATAATTTCTTTCACCAATTTTAAATAACAATTTACCAATAAAGTAAATTACCATTAAGTGAAAATTATATTTATACAGCCCCCAAAAGATTGCTTCAGTTTTCTGTTTTACTTTTAGTTCAATTAAGCATTCGTTATAGAAACATTCTGTACAGGACACAGTCTGTCGGCTAGATAACTATGGGTTAAACTATATTGGATTTCAAGCGTTTACTTGTTCTGACTTAATCTTTTAATAAGAGTCATCTTAGGAATATTGCTACAGAAATCAACTCCGGAAGAGTTAACCCCTAATAACAGTTTAACAGCTTCAGAATTTTGTAAAACTATTCTATTCAGGAAGCAGCCATAGTCTGGTAGGTAGTACATTGATTTATTTGATACGATGCCGTTGTTCAAAACCCTCTCGTCCTCTCAGCAGTCTTCTAGCAAAACCTTTGAGAGTAAATAAAATTGCCATGAAAAGTTTCTCACAAATGTGTTGTTCGGAGTCAACTTTAGACTGTAGTCACTCATGAGTAAAACAAACACACCCACCATGGGCGATGTGTGAAGCTAGGTCGTAATCCTGACTCAAAGGATTTAAGTGACAAAAAAAGTTCTACAGAGGAATGTATCATACACTCCCCTAAAAAAATATACTGATATAGGTACAGCAGTTTATCTTTTTTTTCAAAGAGTTATGGTCCACTGAACCTCAGATTACTAAATGCCAAACGCCCATAAATCAAGTGAGCATTTATGCACACCGTTAACTTAATCCATAATTCAGTTTTTCCATGAGCAGACAAGTTTATCAGGTCAACGTAGTATAGTTCGACAGTATGTGGATTAATTAGGCCAGGACTCTATGCTCAAACTTCAGCTGTGACATCTTGAAATGAAAAATAAAAAAAAACGAAAACAATCTCATTCGATGCCCTATCCTTAGCATTATTTAAGGAAAAGCTCTGAGAGTAAATAAAATTGTCATGAAAAAAATATTCAAATTCCGTTCAGACTGGATTCTAAACGATAAAAATTGTCCACAGTCTTGCAAAATGGGTTTCCGCCAGTTGGATTGTGTATTTTCCATATTCTTGCAAGTTTCACAGAAAAAAATAAAATTATGTTATTCACACATTTCAATTAAAATTTGTGAAATTATTTGAAAAGGAATTTTTCGAACTCCCCAGGTCCTTATGCTGACATAATTCTGTCAGCATATAATTCTAGCAGCATATAACTTCTATAACTGATTGTATCTGAATTACCACAGTCGAGTGGAAGTCAAAATTATAACAATTGTACAATAAAATGAGACTATATTGGAAAACCAATATGTATTTTTACTTAAAATTTCATAAACTAATTACTATCACTACATACATACATAATTGGCCATTACAACCCTTCAGTCAGGATTACGACCTAGCTTCTCACACCACTTATGTTGTGTGCGTTAATTTTATACACGAGTGGCGGGACCTACAGTTTAAAGTCGACTCCGAACGACAGATTTTTGAGAAGCTTTTCATGGCAATTTTTACTCTCAGAGTCTTAGCCAGAAATCTGCTGAGAGGCAGTCTCCGAAGAAATATTTTTCGTTTTGATGTCTGACCTGGGATTCGAACCCAGGCCTTTTGTCTAATAAGCCAACACAATATCCACTAGACGACGGCGACTTCATATTCAATTCAATTAATATCACTATCGCATTATTTTTAAATAAACCGAAAAGTCATAATAACTTTTAAGCTGTAGTAGAAAGAATATAAATTTGTGTGTGCAATTCGAAGAAACTCATCAATAAAGATTTTACTTTTTAAGCGAAGCAATTGTTGTATTTTAAAGCAATTTATTTTCAAAGCAAAAATGTAATTTAAAAGACTTTGTAGTACATCTAAAAGTAGGCACCAAAAATTTACATCAGTACGAAAATTTGTTGGTGCATTTTCCTACGGATGCAATTTTTAGTGCCTACTTTTAACACCAGTCTAGTGCACCTAAAAGGAGGCACCAAAAAGTTACATCTGTGGTATAATGATCCTAAAAGTAGGCACCAAAAAAAATTCATACTGATTTAATTTTTGGTGTCTACTTTTAAAAAAATTTCATAATGATTTTTTGGTGCATACTTTTAGGTGCACTATACTGGTGTAAAATTAGGCAATAAAAATTGCATGCATATAAAAAGCACCAAAAACTAGACACCAAAAATTTATCGTACTGACGTAAATTTTTAGTGCCTGTTTTTAGGTACACTAGACTCGTACAAAGTCTTTTAAATTACATTTTTGTTTTGAAAAAAATTAATAATAAGCCTTTTGAATGTTCAAATTCAATCAAAGTTAAATAAAATATTTTTAGAAACCTTTCCCCAAAGACATTTAAGATACTTTTGTTATAACAGCGAAAAAAATGTCTACTTAATTAATTAAATTAATTTAATTTAAATTTCCTAAAAACATTTTTTATGAGTTGTTCTTTAGAAAACTCCTTAAGAAATAAATACAGTTTAATGATATGAAAAATGTGAATTTGAAATTGTTTAAAACAAAATAAAATATTTAAATAATTTAGCTTCTTGGATTTAGATTTGCTTTATAATTTTATAGTCTACTTTTAGGTGTAGTAAATTGTTAAAGTGAAAAATACGGTTTTTGATTATACAATATTTTTAAAGAAGTTCTTTAAAAATTGTTTAAGAAACAAGAAGATGTAATAGAGGATATATTAAAGCTTAAAAATGGTTTCCAAAATTTCGATAAATTATTTTATAAATAATAACAAAGTAACTAGTAAAAATGTACAACCTAGGCAAGAAATAATATTGAATTGAAATGAAATAAAAAATTTAACACATTGTTAACCTCGTTAGTTTTATTTATGTTTTGAAAAATCCTTATAAACTCATCAAGAATTTATAAAAAAAAAGGAAAAAAATTTAAGAATAAAGTAGACATGGCAAGGCAAGGCAAGACAAGTTAGAAATAAATTTTTCTTGCATTTTGTGTCAGATTCCAAACACATATAAATTTTGTCCTTTTGTACAAATGACTGCTTCAATCCCTGAAATGTATATGATTGTTGTTGTTTATTTGTGTGCTGATATTGAGGCTGTTTGCTTTGCTGTTCTTGTTCTAAGGATCAAATGTAATGTCAAATGCTACGCATCCCTTAAACCTAACTAAGCGTTAAGCATTCTCAACATTCCTTACAATGTTAACGACAACTACAACCAACAACAGTCATCATCATCATCATCATCTTCATCTCGGTCATGGTTTTAAAGGCAACAACAGCAACAATAAATTTATTTTTCTAGCCATATATCTCTGTGTGCGATACAATTCTATTTTCAAACTTTCGCCACAGACTTACATACAAAACTACGAATTGAAAAATATGAAATGAAATCTTTTTCTTTTTTTAATTCAAATGGCAAAAAAAATAGTAAACATTTCATAGAAAACAAAAATAATAATAACGTTGTCTATAACTTTTGCTGACCCCCACCTACACACACATATACACATACGCACATAGCAACAATAACAACTACAATAACAACAAAAATTGTTGTTAAAAAATTTTAACTATTAAAAAACACACCCAAAAAATGTAATACAAATAACCATTGACAGCAAAAAATTCTAAAGAAATTGATGAATGTGACTGAAACAAGTGGAAAAAAATCACTTGAACACGGATAAAATCAAAAAAAAAAAGTCCTAAAGCTTCAATAGCAGATTACACTCAAATGTTGTCAGTTTCAGCAGATCAATAAAAAAAAAGATAGTGAATGCCCCACCTATGACTTGACCAACGGTTTTTTTGTTTTGTTTTCTCCACCGAAAAGTGTCAACCTCAATAAGCACCCAGAGAAAGGAAAAAATAAGGAAAAAAACTTCAAAAATTGTAGTCGAAACTCGAAAAAAAAAATTCCAAAAATCCAATATTTGAGGTAAATCAACAACTAAAAAAAGAAAACATAAAACTCAGCTTAACTTGTCAATAAAATCTTTTGTAAACAACAACAACAAGAAAAAAACACAATAAATAAAACAAACAAAACCGGAATATTTTTGTTAAGATTTTGGTTTTTGGTTTCATGGCTCAGTGCTTCCACACAAGCACATATGAATAGTGAAGAGCAGAATAGTAGCACTATTTTAAAATTTAAGTCAAGTTTGTTAAAAAAATAATTGTTTATTCAAACCAGCTACTGGTATTTGAAATGATTTCATTACCATATCCCTTCCTGTCGTGAAATTTCATTAGTTCTGGCAATAAGAATTAGAAAACCAGAACAGAAGGATTGATTCGCTGCGCAGCCCCATAAATTTCTTTTCAAATCTGCTTTAAGTTTTCCAAAGATAAAAAAACGATTATCTTAACTGTCCATACTCACTCAAATAGTCGTTAAAGATTACAACCTAAGCTCTCACACCATCCATGTTGTGGGGTGTTAATTCATACAGTTTAAAGCCGATTCCAATCATACATAATTGGTCATTATCACACTTTAGTCAAGTTAGCAACCTAGTTTCTTTCATCACCGGTATTGTGGATGTTAATTTTATACGTGAGTAGCACGATCTACAGTCTAAAATAGACTCCAAACGCAAGTTTTCATAGAAATTTTATTTTACTCTCAAAGTATTTAAAAATTGAGGTCGCCGTGGTCTAGTAGGTAGACGTAACGCCAGGGTTCGAGTCCTCGGTCAGACATCAAAATAAAATAAAAAAGGATTTCTTCGGTGATTTCTTCTCAGCAGGTTTCTGGCAAAAACTCTGAGAGTAAAATTAAAATTACCATGAAAAGTTTCTCAAAAATCTGTCGTTCGGAGTCGACTTTAAACTGTAGGTCCCGCCACTTATGTATAAAATTAACACACACAGCATAAGTAGTGTGAGAAACTAGGTTAATAATCCTGACTGTATTTATTTAACAATAAAATGGCTGAGAGGCAGTTGCTGAAGAAATATTTTCGTTTTTCATATTTCTTTTTGTTGCAGATGTCTGAACTAATGTTTGAACTACACTACCACCACCAACAAATAACCAACACTCTATCGATTATGCTATGACAACTTCTTCTTAACTGTGTTGTCCGATAAACTACTTTACATTGTGATAATGTCTCCTAGAGTAACAATGGAGTGGGATTTTGTCATACTGCATTCAAACAACTCCTTATACTTCTGTGAAATTACCAGATGATAAGTTTTCTAGACATTTCCAACCAAACTTGGAAGACATCGTGCAAATTTCATTCTCATATCAGTATTGATCGTCGCTTATTAGACAGGAGGCAGTGATCAAGGTCAAACATCTCCAACCAAACAAAATAGGAAAAATGATTTCTGCTGCGTCTCCTCACAGCAGATTTCTGGCAAAATCTCCGAGAGTAAATTAAATTGCCATGAAAAAAATTCTCAAAAAAAATCCACTGTTCGGAATCGTTTTCTAATTGTAGGTCCCTTCAATCATGTTTAAAATTATCACGACCAACATAAGTGGTGTAAGAAGCTAAGTCTTAATCCTAACTGAAGTGTGTAATGACCATTTATGTATGTATGTGTCTTCAGAGATCGTTCAAATTTAATTTCTGAGTTCTGTGGACAAACTATCCATTATTAGGTGAAACACACACACCATATTCTGAAAATTTATAATTTTTTTACCAACAGGAACTATAACTGGCTGTTCGTCTCTTGCATTTTGTGGTTTTTTACTCAGGTTTTCGTCTGTAAAATCCTGCATATTTCATCATTTTTTTCATTTTTTAACACCTTAAACTATACTTTAAAATTATTATGTTACATATTGCAATATTATCTAGATTTTTCCCCACTACTTCTTAGCGTAATACATGTTATTTGTAGTGATTTGTCCAAGAATAGGAAATAAGGGTGCACAAATAGAAATCAAACTAACTGTAGACATGTTGACATTTTCTGATATCTTTTCTGTTTTTTCTATTTTTCGATTACCATTAAATCTGGGCATATAGTGGAATATTTTTCTTTCTTTTTGTTTCATTTGTAAAATTTTCTACTTATTTCGTACTTCATTTCATTTTATTTTATTTGATTTGTGTATAGAATTGATTTTATTGGATGTATTTTTTTTTTATTCCCTGAACGAAGCTATTACTTTATTTTTCTTTTTCATTCGTTCGCTTCCTCTCTCTCTCTCTCTCTCTCTCTCTCTCTGTTCACTCTTTCTCACTCTTTCTATTTCTTATTGATAAGCCTAAAAGTATGTTATAATATTTATTTTTGTAGTTACTAATGGCTTAGTAAGGCAATCACATTGATTTTCTGATAGTTTATGTTGATTTTTTGATTTTAATGTTTAGAT
The DNA here is from genome assembly GCA_014635995.1 of Sarcophaga peregrina. NCBI lineage: Eukaryota > Metazoa > Arthropoda > Insecta > Diptera > Sarcophagidae > Sarcophaga > Sarcophaga peregrina. The sequence goes on along the minus strand of CM025789.1, from coordinate 127,944,788 downwards.
GTCGTGATTTAATTGGGTGTAAATGTAGCATACTTTTCGGTATGTATGTGTGTATATAAACTTTTAGATTAATTTCAAAAGAAACAAGTTGCTAGGGTTTAAACGAGTTAGCATAACACAGAAACCATTTCAAACCACAAATATAAAATGGCATTGAATTTAGACATGAGTAAACACATGTTATTTACTAAAAACAAAAAATATAAAAAAACAGCTTAAAAATCTTTTCTGTAGATTTTTTTACGCTTTCTAAGCTAAAAACCACTACAAATTGTTGAGAAGTATTTTGAAAATATTTCTATTTAAACCTGGAAAAAAAAAGGAATGAAAAAGGTTTAACGATATGCTTTGATTTATGGAGCAAAGGAAAATACCGAACAAATTTGAAACACAACTCTTTTAGCAAAAAACAAAATAAAATATGTTGCATAGTTTTAGGTTAAACCTGCTTAAGAACCTTTTTATAAATAGAAATAAAAGCATGAGTTTTTTAGAAACAAAATATGTATATATGGAAGACTTTTGAAATGCCTTTAAATAATTGGGGGCAAAAATGCTGTAAGACTTTTAGTTTGAAAAATTTAAAGCATATTTTTAGGACATCTAAAACATATCTCTTGCATATGTTAAGTATTTAAACAATTTTTGTAATGTCAAATATGTATATCCCAAAATATTGCTTATAAATTTTATATTTTTATTTAATCGAAGTCCTACTTTTAGGCTTTGTATACCTTTTGTTATCCCACATCTCTGGGAATTCTTCGAATATCTCTTGCCAGTCACTTCATTGTAACAATTTCAATTAACTTAAACATAAAGAAATATTTAAGTTTTATCCATATGCCCTTAGGTTTCTAAATAAATAAATGTATGTATGGTGGTATATGAGATTTAAATTCATTCTTCAGCTGTGTTTCATTCTTTAGTTAAACTAAGGCAACCGAGAAAAAAGAAAAGATTGCTGTTACTTATTTGTATTATTTTTTCTCTCGTTTTTCATATGTGTGTGTATATTATCATACATAACTGGGTTACAAACAACAAAAATGTCTTAAAAGTTGATGATGAATGTTACAGAAATGTCTCGAAGTCTGAGGCTGTATTAAAGGCATAATAGATGCCATTATAACATGGATAATTTTTAATAGAAATTAAAGTTTTAAGGAAATAAATGGCAAAAATTAAATAAGAAAATAAGAAATGCTTCACATAAATTACAAGTTTATATTCGTTATTGTTTATATTTTATTAGTGGAAAGACAATAAATATCACAGAGATAAATTTCAAAAAAGTTTACCCCAGAAACTTTGAAAAGTTTTCTAATAAAATTTAACTTTTTTTCCAAGAAAATATTGACAATAACTACACACCACTGAGGTGACATTAATTCACGCCATCATGCTTAATAATTTACGAATATTAAAAATTAAATACATAAAATCGCCCCTTAAATAATCTATAATTAATCGATAATTAAGAATATCGCATAGAAACAATTATGTCATCAATAGATATTATAAAAGCGTTAAAGAACTATAAAAGCGGTATTCCTATAAGAAACGAATACATTTCTACAAGGAGCAGACCAATCACAAAGATTATAAGAAACAAAATGGAATTTGAAACAATAAACTGAAATCGAAATGCCTTTATCAAAATATGAATAATCTCCTGTAAAATATCCCTAAAAGATAGGTTAATATTATGATACATTATGCCTGTTAGGTATGCAACATATTAAAACTCATCTACTCATCCTACTGTAGCATCGCATTCAACTTTCTCTGTTTCGTCTTTAACGCACAAAATTACTCGTAAAGAATTTTTTTTTAGAACATATCCCTAAAAAATAGTCTAATATGACACATTATGCCTGTTAGGTATGCAACATATTAAAAATATTTTATGTTTATTGATTCGATTTTTATTATTCTTCCCCTATAGTAGGGCGTTTTAGCCGACTTTCTTGGTATTTCATGCACAAAATCGGGATGTCTTTCTTAAAAAATTTGGATAAGAACTAGTGAAGTAAATCTGTTTAAAAAAATCCATAAAAGATAGGCTGATGTTATGATAGATTATGTGTGTTAGGTATACAACATATTTAAAGTATTTCATGTTAATTGATTCGACTTTTATTTTTTTTTAATTTTTTTTACAAAAAACTGAAATCGTAATGCCTTTCTTAAAATATGAAAATGACTCATGTAAAATACCTCTAAAATATAGGTATAGTTTATAAAATATCCCTAAAAGATAGGCTGATGTAAAATACCCCCAAAAGATAAGCTAATATTATGTTACATTATACCTGTTAGGTATGCAACATATTAAGAGTTTTTAATGCTTATTGATTAAATTTTTATAACTCTTCCTACTGTAGACGTAACGTTTTCGCATTCAACTATCTCCGTTTAGTTTTTAACGCTCAAAATCGCGATGCTTCTCAAAAAAAAAAGTAATAAAAATTACTCGTCAACAAATTTTTTTATAACATGTCCCTAAAAATAGTCTAATATGATACATTATGCCTGTTAGGTATGCAACATATTTAAAATATTTTATATTTCTTGAATCAACTTTTTTTTTTACCCGACTTTTTTGGTCTTTAATGTACAAAATTGAGATGTCTGCCTTAAAAAATTTGGATAAGAACTGGTGAAGTAAATTTGTTTATAAAATATCCCTAAAAGATAGGCTAATGTTATAATACATTATGTCTGTTAGGTATGCAATATATTTAAAGTATTTCATATTTATTGATTCAATTATCATAATCTTTCCCACTGTAGATGAGACGTTTTAGTTATTTGGTCTTTAATCCAGAAAATGAGACATGAAGAAAGACTGATATTATGATACACCATGCCTGTTAGGTATGCAACATATTCAAAGTATTAAATATTTCTTGATTCGATTTTTATAATTTTTGCTACAACAAGAATCCTTTTATGCTAAAAATCGAAATGACTTTTTTAAAAAATTATAAAAATAACTTGTGATGAAAATCTGTTTCGAAAATATCACTAAAAGATAGGCTGATATTATGATACATTATGCCTGTTAGGTATGCAACATCTTTAAAGTATTTCATGTTATTTGATTTGATTTTTATCATTTTTGCTACTATAGACGGGACATTTTTACGTTCGACTTTCTCAGATTTATCTTTAACGCACAAAATCGTGATGCCTTCCTTAAAAAATTATTAAGATAACTTTTGAACAAAGTTTCTTAGTGTAAAATATCCCTAAGATATAGATTAATTTTATGCTACATTATAGCCTGTTAGTTATGCAACATATTTAAAATATTGTATGTTTATGGATTCAATCTTTATAATTCTTCATACTGAAGACGTGACCTTTTAGCCGACTTTGTTGGTCTTTAATGTACAAAATTGAGATGTCTTCCTTAAAAAATTGGGAAAAGAACTCGTTAAGAAAGTTTATTTATAAAATATCTTTAAAGATAGGCTGATATTGCGATACATTCAAACATATTCAAAGTATTTCGTTCTAATCCTTTACTACCTGAAAATATACTTGCAATTAATAGTGAAATTGATGAAATTGATGATGCCGGGTGAGCACAGTGATTGCAAGGCTTCCGAACTATGCTAAATACAAATATTTAAAGGCTTTGATTATGATAATAACGAAAAATCGGTCTCCAGAGTTTAATGTTGCTGTTTATATATAAAATAAGTAGCTGAATATCATGCAATAGAATAGAAAAAAAAATTCGAAATTTAAATTCCAAATTTTTCTTAGTTCATCAGCTGCCATTAAATGTTATTGCTCTACATAGCACACTACATATGGTGTCAAGTGTATAGTGTGGTCTTAAATAGCCATTAAATAAATTAAACGCCATTCGCATATCCTAATATCTATGTACGTACATATGTGTAGTTATTTAAGCTATTAAATTAGATTAGTCTCGAATGGGAACACTTAAGCAGAAATTTTATTGATTTTATGTTTATTAATTCGATAACTAGTCTTTGTTTGTTTTTACAGTATTTCAATAGAAATTCGTTTAAAGTTATCTGATTAAAACGTGCCACCTACTAGTAGTAGTAGCCACTTATAAACTAAATGACTCTTTAGCCAGATAATAATGACCTGAAGCATATTGGCTATTTAAGTTATTCAGGCAGCAGCATGTTCAATCAATTGATTGCATTTAAAATCATTTTTAATACAATTATAATAGCTATAAGCGCATGTACATGGTATTGGTATTTTAATAATATTTATATTTTATTTTGTTAATAAAGAGCTTAAATTATTATGAAATTGATGTTTAATTAACTACAAATTAATGGCCTTGTTCGTAAGCAAAGCAAGGATTTTGTCAGAATATAATTTCACATCATCACGGCATAATTCAATCAATAATCTCCCACATGTAATCCCTTTAACATGTTAACATTGCACTCTCTCTCTCTCTCTCACTCTCACTCTCTCTCTATCTATCTGTCTCTGTCAGTCTCTTAATTAATCATGTTTTACCATTTCCCCATTTTAATCAATCAGTCAGTAAAAGTATTATTTTTTTTTTGCTCGTTTTGCTTTCTATGGCGATTCATTTATGCATACTTAAGGAAATCTTACATGTGTTTAATGGTAGTAGGAAATCCTTATTAAAATCCTTTTCCCTTGAAGAACTTTTCTGCTTTATATTCTGATAAGAGCAGTAACAAAAACAAAAAAAAAGTCAGAAACACTGAAACCCATTGCACATGTATGTAGATACATAACAAGATATCGAATATGTTAGTAAAACTAATTAAAATCATAAAAACTTTTCTGTTTTCTTTCTCTTCAGTAATTCAGTTCCTCTTTATCCTTCTTTTTCACTCTCTCTCTCTCTCTCTCTCTCTCTGATAAATCTAGAACATTTTTCTTATTTTATTTTTTAACAAAATCAATACACAGTTTTGCTAACTACACATGCACACATTTGTACATATGTTTGTAATTGATATGCTGGTTTTAAATATCCTCTCAAATATATAACTTCATTGTGAAACCCCCTAAAAATCCCCATAAAGTATGCTTCTTATTTTTATTTCAAATATTTCCATGTATTTGTGTGCGTCTCTAATGCCCATATCTCTTCGATTTGTATTTAGCATGTGTTCGTCTAGCTTTTGAGATCAGCTGTGAAATGAATAGAAAGAATAATTTCTCAATAATATTAAATGTTTCCATTAAGCCTTTTTAGAACTATGGTTGCCATGTTGCATGTTTCATTATTTAAATAAGAAAAAAAAAGAGAATTTCTTGTAAACATGACTGCATTTGCCTTAATAGTACGTGTGTTATTTTTCTGTTGTGAATTTTAAGTTATCACAAGCTAAGTAGGAGGCAAGTGAAGGGGTTCTATAATTATTTAAGCCTTTAAGTCAATTTTACATAGAAGGTCATGTGTTTGGAACTTATCTATATGGCAGGATATGTGTTTGCCAGCATATTTATACTTTATGAGCGAAAATAAGAGCAGAGTTGCTGTACAAAGGATTTTCGAAACAAAAAATTAACACATGCTTTTGTCAGGTTCTGAGTCTCATAAAAATTTTTTACAAAATAAAAATTTTCCCTTAATCCATACTCATAAATGGATGGAAAAGTTAACAGAGCCATCTATAAACCAAACGACAATCTTCACACAAGTCATGAAAACTTTTACTTCTTATTGGAGGCTTTTTTTCTTATAAGTAATACATTCTATACATACATACATAATAAGTCACTACAACCCTTCAGTCAGGATTATTGACCTAGTTTCTCACACTACTTATGTTGTGTGTGTGTTAATTTTATACATAAGTGGCGGGATCTACAAGTTTAAACTCGACTCCAAACGACAGATTTTTTTGAGAAACTTTTCATGGCAATTTTGTTTATTCACAGAGTTTTTGCCAGAAATCTGCTGAGAGGAAATCGTCAAAGAAATACTTGTTTGTATTTTATTTTGTTGTCTGGCCGGGGACTCGAACCCGGGCTAATCAAATTTTATTCTAATCTCTCTAGCAAATTTACTTTTCAATGCTGTAGGCATATTAATTTAAAAAAATTTAAAGCATATTTTTAGGACATTAGAATCAAGGTCAATAATCCTGACGGAAGGGTTGTATTGACCAATTATGTATGTGTATGTCCTTTGAATATATTAAGAATTTAATCATTATTAATGTAATTTCAAATAAATCCTCTCATATTTCTTAAAAATTTTTTATTTTTATTCCCTCGGTGCATACTTTTAGGCTTTGTATACCTTTAAATTTTGTTATCTTACATTTGTTATCCCTTATCCTTGGGAATTCTTCGCCAACTCTATATAGTAACTTTAATGAAATTTTCCAAACTTGTTGACATGTATGTACGTGCGATCAGAACTTAGGAACCTCCAACAAGTATTGCTATTCTCCGCTTATTACTCTTATGGTCCTGTATAACCCATAAAGGCAATACATCACTGCCAATATTTCTATTCAATCTGACTTACGCCACTTTCGAATCGTCTATTAGCAGTACCTTAATACCTTAACAGCAAAATAGAATACATAACTTTCCATGTCGCCGTAGTCTAGTAGGTATGGTGTTGTCTTATTAAATTGAAGGTCTGAGTTCAAACCCCTGGTCAGATATCAAAACAAATACTTCTTTGGCGACTGCCTCTCAGTAGATTATTGGCAAAAATTTTGAGAGTGAAGAAAATCCCCATGAGAAACTTCTCAAAATCCTGTCGTTCGAAGTCGACTTTAAGCTGTAAGTCCCGCCACTTATGTATAAAATTAACGCACATAACATAAGTGATGGCTAGGTCGTAATCCTGACTGAAGGATTGTAATGACCAATTATGTATGTATGTAATAGCCAACATCTTATTTGAATAGCAAAAAAGGACTCATTAAAATTTTGAACAAATTTGAGTTCACAATATTGAAGTTTAGCTATGTATTCTGATTCGTTCATACTCACTACAACGTTGATTTATAAGTACAGAGTGCAATGAGTATGCTACGCACAACGTTGACATCGAACTCAACCATACAAAATGTGTTTGATTCATAAGGCTACTTATTTAAATTTATAACTTTAGAAATGTACTTTTATAATACTCATAAATGAGTCGAATCATTAAAATTGACAGTCGTAGTTGCTATTGCATTTACAAAAGGAAGAAAAAGACACACAAGCTAAAAAGACAAACCAGTAAGCAGTGCAAACACACAACCTTCTAGTAACTATTTTAGTGGTCGTACGGGATTCATACTTATTTTGTAATTCGTGTATATAATGAGTAATAGAGAATCGAAAACAACAGCACCACACGTGTTGTTAAGTATGATTAAGATAAGTACTTCGAATTTATGTAGAGCTTCCATGATATTAACATAAGTATGAATGCATATAAGAATCAGAAATTATGAGTATAATTCGATTCTACTCATCTGTTTGGATACTCATTGCTAGTCTCTAATATACATACATACATAAATAATTGGTCTTGACAACCCTTCAGTCAGTATTACAAACTAACTTCTCACATTATGTTGGGTGTGTTAATTTTATAATTAAGCGACAAGACCTACATTTTAAAGTCTACGCCGATCGACCGTTTTTTGGGAAATCTTTTATGGCACTTTTCATTTACTCTTAGAGTTTTTGCTAGAAATCTGCAGAAAGAAAGTCGCCGAAGCAATATTTCGTTTTAATGCCTGATCAGGGGTATAAAGTTGCGTTTAATAAATCTACACACTACCTAGTAGACTAGACTACCAATACTAGACTACGTTAAATAAACTGTACAGAATATTAAATGCCATGTTTGGATCGATATCCGATTCTTTGTATAGTAGCACATTATTCCCCTTCAGTCTTAAATTGGCTATAACTAAAAACAGTGCCAAAAAGTGCTCCAAAACCATGCGCTATGCCGTCATTATGGTTAATCTTTGAGTTTCGTTAAAGAAAGCGCAATGCCTCATTTGTAAATCTTTTTTTTAATTTCAGTTCCTACTTACTTAATTAGAATCCCTTATTCAGGAATAGTACTTAGCTTCACACACCCCTTATGTTGTGTTTGTTAATTTTATTCACGCGGAACAGGGCATCGACTTTGAACAACTGATTTGAGAAACTCTTCGTAGCAATTTCGTAGAAAAACTCTGAAAGTAAAGAGTTTTTTCCAGAAATCTGCTAAGAGGAAGGCGCTAAGAAATATTTTTTTTTTCATATTTCGTTTTGAAATGTCTGACTAGATCGGTACAAGTAGACAAATTCTAACACCCATAAACCATACTTCCTCTTTGCTCTCTCCTTCAACCTATTTTTCTATATTCAATGCCTGATCCTTGAGTGTTGGTTGCTATACAAAAAAAGTCCAGACTCTATAAGCTAAGTAGTTGAACTACACTTGATTGGAATGGAAGAAGATTTCATGGCAATTTCAAAGGAAGAAGGCTGCTGAAAGGAAGATGCTAAAGAAATATTCTTTCATATCTCTCAGCTGGAGCTTGAATATAGAGCTCGCGGTTAATAACCCAATACGTTACCTAGTAGACTATGGCAATATTTTTGTTCCATATCACCGACCACTTTTTGTTGAAATTTGAAATTTCCAAGTAAAGACAAACCAATGCCATTTTCAATGCATTTAAAAAGTTTGCTGGCATTCATTACGGCACCAAGCTGTGAATTGCCCTCTTTGTTTAGTATAGCCTTACACCCTTTCACATTTTCCCTTGAATCCGTCATCTACTCATATATTCTACTATATTATAGGATAATTGTTATACGGAATATATCCAATGATTTCCATATGAAAAAAAAAATGGAAAATTTAATTTTTCTTTTTATGTAGAATTCGTCTCAGCCTTATTAGCATAATCAGCTTAACTTGTCCAATTAAATGTGCTTTTCGTGTAAACTCTTCAGCTGTCGTGTGTTTCAATGGTGCCAGGGTTCCCTTACCGGAACAAATTAATCATTTTCCCTATTTATTCGGTGTATTATTGTACGTTTACATAGAATTTTTTCTCTCTCTCACGTGTTCTATTCATAATACATTTTTATAAACACTTTCGGTATATTGTTGTTGTTATTTGTACGTCCTTTTGTTATTTATCGATTTATTTGCCTATTTATGTCGAAAACAGTTAGACATTAGACGATAAGGAGCATAATAAAATGGAAAAAATACACCAAAGAAGTCTTAAACCACCCCTGCTTTCCGATAAGTTGTTGTAGTTTATTTCGGGCAATTTTTTTGTTTTTGTTTACGAGCCCACAAAAATTCACCAGCTGTTTATCTGAAGGCTGAAAGCAAATTCCTTTTCTCTCTACTTTTTGTTTTATAAATTTGCGTTGCTGGAAAACTTTGTTTCATTTTTCTTGGTCTAGCATGGTTATCTTTTGCAGCATATTTTGTGGCGCCTTAAACTTAATTTTTATATTTTATTTTACGCATTTCTTTGTTTTTTAAATTCATTTCATGTTTAAAAATATTTTTGCAATAAACAAAGTAATTGGTATCCCAAAGTCTGTATATTTTTCATCAATTTTTTGTTCTTACTTTTGAAGGAACCCTTAATTTTATTAATGCTGTTTACGAAAACAGGAGAATTCATGAGAATTTAATTATAAAATTCAGACATGGCCCTCTTAAGTTTTTTTTATTTTTACGTGCAATTAATTTTTGTAAAGAAAATGTAAAGCTTGCTTTTAGGTGCAAAAAGGAAAAAAAAGTGTAAAACTAATTGAAATTATTTTTTAAAAGATTCTAACAAAAAGGAAAAATAATTAATTTATCATCATAAAATAGCTAAATTGAAATTAAATTAAAAACTGGAAAAAAAAATTCCAGTTTTACAGAAGATTATTTTCTCTTCCACAATATCCTATACTAAGCTAAGATTATCCCTTAAAATATGTACAATATTTTTTTTTAATTTATTTACTATTATTTAAATACTAAATGGATTATTAGTTTGAAAATAAAATTTCTTTATAAAACTATTTCATCAAAAATACTCTGACATTCGTTCAAATGTTTGTAATCAAGTGAAAATACTTTCTTCTATATTTTGTAAGATTTTTGAAGAATTTATTACTCTCATGTCATATGCATAAGCTTATAGATTCCTTTGAATTGTGTAATAATGTAGAAGAATTAGTTTGAAAAATATTTGAAATCTTTGTATGCTAGTATCATGCAAATGTCAAGCATATTTCTTTTGTTCATAAGAAAAACCATTAAAACCACATGCTATTAATTTAAAACGTAAAGTTATTTGAATACTTTGATCTCGATTTGGTAATGCTAAATCGAAAAATTCAATTAATTTTATAAGCCATACAAAATAAATGTTGCATACTTTCAGGTGTCTTAAAAACATTGTAATTTAAAGCATAACTTAAGGAGAAAGAAAGATTTATTTCATATTTGTTTTATCATTTCCAATTAGTTTTTCATATTACTATTTGAAATTTCATTTCCTTTATAGTTTCTGACCTTTTCTGGGTTTTTTTTTAAATAAACATAAAAATAAATAAAAAGAGCAATCATAATAATAAAAAGAGAAATGTTTTTAAGCATAATGTTATCTGAAATGCGATTAAAAATTCATTTGAAATGTAGACAACAATTTCCGTCATGTCTGGCAATTTTTTTTTTTTTTTTTTTGGAAATAAATTGCAATAGAAATTGAATGCTTAAGACATGACGATAAAGCAAAGCAATTCTGTTGAGTTCCATAAGATCATAAAATTAAATGCAAGCAATGACATCAAGCTCTATGGCAGGCAAGAGCCGAGATATTCCAAAAAATAAAAAAATATAAAATAGTTAAATTATAAATAAAAAATTATATAAAATTAAGAATTATATAATGGCAACATTGTACGGACAGTCATTGCAACCTCCTGTACTTGTAGTGAGTACAAATGAATCAGAGTATGGGGTTAAATTTTAATATTGTTGACTAACTCATATTCAAAATTCCATGAGTGCTACTCATAAGCACTGTAATATTTTAACCGTACACACTGTAATATTATAACCAGTAGTTATATGTACATCACAACAAGTGATGTGAAATATCAATTGAATGTAGGATTGCCAGCTAGCTTAGCTGGATTTGGCTGGATTGTCCAGGTTTTTTAATGCTTGTCCAGTTTCAAGCTAAAATTTAATTTGTCCAGCTAAATAGAAATTTGTTGGTACTCTGCAATAACTTTGGCAATAATTTTCATGCTAGCTTTGGCAATAATGTAGCCAATACTGATTGTGCATTTGTTATACAACTAAGTTGTGATTTTCCTCTTTTATTATCGCTGACAACATATCTCAACACTAGGACAGCTGATGTCATAGTAAATATTATTACGAACGATAGGCAATTTCTTAAATTTTAATTTTGTGTACATGAAAATACAAATAATTTACAGAAAATCATGAAATGGATGAAGCTGTCGCCACCGCAAAAAAGAGTTCAACAACTTTCTGTTAATAGATGGAGAGGGCTTCCAAAATATGGTAACTTGATAATTAAAAACGGCAGTAGTGTAAATTGTGTAAACAGGCAACCTTAATAATCAATATGAAGGCGGCGCCGCTCCGCTTGACAAACACAAAAAAAAAAACATAATAAAATAGAGATGCTGCAGAAGTTACCTCAAACTATTTCTAATTTTGTAGTCCCAGCAAAAATTGAAACACAACTCTCCAAGGCGGAGCTTTTTTGTATTTACCACAATGTTGTCCACGGACGAAGCTACAATTAGCATTGTATTTCTCAGTATTTTTTCTGTCCCGCTTTTCAGAACCCAATCAATGGCCAGCTTTTTTTCGAATTGAAATAGTGTTGAATGTCATAATTGAACTGTTGGCGTATGAGTGTTGTATTATGTGCGTTGTGCTTATTAATTATTACTCATACTCACTGTAGTCTCCCAATAGGAAATGTCAATAGTGAAGCTCTACTGACTTACACAGTCACCAGTCCTAGTGACATTTTATACCCCAGCGAATTTTATTTACTATAGACATTTAACATGTGCGTGTCATTGAAAATCTACTACTGACTTTAGTACTATTGAATATATATAGTGAATAGGTACTCATTTTGGGACCATATGTGGACATTGGAACCAGTGAATCTATAGTACAATTTAGCATTTTTTGTTTACACTTTTAGTACTTTTCTGTAGTAAAAGACGACAATAAAATTTAAATTTTTGAAAATATTTGATATTTTATTTCATTGTTACAGCCTTTTTTAAATTAAAATATGGAAACAAAAATGGTCCAATTAATTCAATCTCTCTTATTTATATAGGAACAGGAAAATAACGTTTTCGTTTTATTAAAATTAAGTAAAATTATTAATCCTCTTTGGGAGATTCGTCTTCTTCACGATTTACATTACATTTTTGGTTTTGCTGTGACCCATCTCTTTCAAATATTTTTTTCTTTTGAGGCTGAAATGCTGCTCTAAGTTGATATTACATCTGGAAATTAAAAAAAAAAAACGAAACAAATTGTTAAAATATTACAAATATTTATGAGAATACAAAAAACCATTTATTACCTATTAAGGCTTTAAAAACATTTGAGTATTCGCGAAACTTCTTTATGCCAAAAGAGCCATCAACATTAAAATTCATGATGATATTTTGGCCTAATATTTCATGAAGATTTCGTTCTGCATTAGCCACAAGGTGTGATTTCATTTGTTGAATCTGTTGAATCTATATTCGTTGAAGTAGTTCCACAATAAAAGAAAATACTTATGTATGGGTGTGAATAGCTTTACAAAATAGCACCAAATATTCTCTGTTTTTCTTCAGAGTCAATAGGGAAAAATTGCATAAAATTTGAAGCAATTTCATTTTGTTTAAAAAATTGTATCCTAACATACTTATTTTTTATCTTCTCACGCAAACTATATTCTGAAAAATCAATTTTAGACGACTTAGAATATTCAGGCTCCACAAAAATTTCACAATTCCCATTTGGACTTATAATTGTCTCATTTTCAGCTACTTTTATTTTCAAACAACATTGAATTGTTTATTTTTTTGTTAAACTTTAATAATTTCTGGATCAAAATAAAATAGTTGTTGAGGCTTCGATCACAATATCACCATAAAGTCACCGATATATTCGATAAAACTAGTGAATTATAGACACTTGTCGACATATTTCCTTCAGGGTAATAATTGAACTGTTGGCGTATGAGTGTTGTATTATGTGCGTACTACTTATTAATTATTACTCATACTCACTGCAGTCTAAATTTGAAATTACAATATTAAGAACAAATATTTAAAATGGCTGGAAAGAAAAAAAGGAAATTAAAGGATGAAACCGTATAGATCTAGTTCACTTGCTGATCTCTGGTATGTATGTTATATAGCACATATGAAAGTCGTATACACCTTATTTCAACAAAATCTATTGCATTTAACGATAAGATAAATCAAATGCTTACAAAAAATAAATAAAAAGAGTAAGGAAATCTACTTTCAAACAAGATAATAAATTATCCATAAGCAATTAAGAAACGTATTTTACTATTGTGTACAATAAATTAAATAAAAACCTTAACAAAACGAAATTTTAAACTGAAAAATTAAAACAAAATTTAGATACACAACAGGGAATACCTTTTCTTCAACAACTAATGCCACTAATCACTTGAATTTATTTCATTTCATTTTGTTAGTTCCATTGCTAAATACTCTCACACTTAAAGGACATTTGTCTCGTATGTATTTTAAATTTAAAATAATTTCTACTTCTTATTTAAATATCACTGACCTCTGCATTCTGTATGGCATACTCTTTAACAAAAATTTCCATTTAAAATCCTGTGGTATTTATTTAATATTTATTATATACATACGTATGGTGTGTTCATTTATTTCTTTTTTTCTGTTTTTTTATGGATTTTCTTTATTCCACATCAACTTCCTGAAAGAAATAAAAGAAAATACTACAGAAATGAAAAGAACAAGAAAAATAAAGGGAATTAAGAAAAGTGTGCAAGAAAAATTTATCTTTTCGTTTTTCTTTCTCTCTCTCTCTCTCTCTTTCTCTCTCTTTTTTTTTTGTTTTTCTTTATTGTACATTTTGTGAAAATTTATTTCATTTTTGTTCTTTGCGTTTTTTCACTCATTTCGTTACTAAATGGTTAACTTATGCAAATTAGTTTTAACGTACAAGTGCAGAATACTTAAAACGATGTTTAACATGAATATGTTATAGACGACTTAAGCGTACATACACATACACATCCAATAAACATACAATACACATACACTTACCCTAACAATATAAAATACCAGTACTGCTGTGCCGTCCGCCCCCGTTCCTCTCCTACGCTATACAAATAACAGTATCTCTTTTATTTTTATTATTACTACAGTCAGGACTAAAATTTGCTGTACATATTAGAGTAGGAGTAGAAAAGGTAGGTTGTGCTTAAAGGAATTGGTTTAACGGACAAGAGTCTTGAAATTCTTGAATCACTCCAATAGCCAGGAAACTATTTCTGTAGAATAGCAATTAATTACCTAATAGGTAGTGTATTGGCTTATTAGATATAAGGCCTCGATTCAAATTCCTAGATAAGATATCAAAACGATATCTGTGCAACAATGATCATAGAAAGTTTTACTAAGATGTAGAGACGGAAAAATATTTCTTTAAAATACCGCTCATGTCTCTCAAGCATCGAAAAAAAATGCATGACCCAAGGTGATTGACATCAGCGAGATATTATTCACAATGATGTTATCATAGCCCATCTTGTCTAATATTTTATTAATTACTGGAATCCTTAACAATATGAAGTGACGTTCAATAAGCAAATCACTAAGAATATTGATACACATTGATACACCCTTTATCGACTTCTTTATTTCACTGAAGTCGCCATAGTCTAGTAGGTAGTAGGTAGTATATTGGCTTATTGGACATACGGCCTCGATTCAAATCCCAGATCAGACATCAAAACGAAAATATGAAAAAATTTCTAGCAAAAAACTCGAGATTAAGTAAAACGGCTATGAAAAGTTTCGCAAAAAATCTGTCAGTTCAAAATCGACTTTAAACTCTAGGTCCCGAACACTTACATATAAAAATAACACACACAACATCAGTGGTGTGAAAGCATGGGTCATAATCCTTACTAAAGGATTGTAATAACCAATTATGTATTGTTAATGGTGTTTTGCTTTTACATCGCTTTACATTAAAATTATAATCCAAAGCTACAAAAACAAAACAAAACTTGTTTACAAATTATCGTACCGCTTAATATAGCAATAAAGACCTAGCAAAAAGAAATGGTAAAAAAAAATAAACAAATAAAATATAGCAACAACACTTCAAGAACATTCATCAGAATGTTTACTTTGTCATATAAAAAGCAAAACAAAGTAGGCAACTCAGATAGTAAGAGTTTAGTCAAACTTGTGTGAAGATGCAATGTATTTGAAGAAAGTAAACGTGGTTTGAAGATGTCTAGTAATCGTTATTTATTTATTTATATTCTGAATTACAATACAATTACAAATTATATTCTTATTATATAAAACCATGTGCTCGGTGTAGTGCCACAGTCCAGAGCCTTTAGTGGGAATCGAACCCAAGACCCTAACACTAATAGTCTAGCACATTACCCACTAGATTATCAGGGTGCTTAGTAATCGTTATTGTTTATGCAGAGAAATAACAAACAAAGCAATTGTTGTTGTTTACATAAAGTCGTAAACACTGACACACAGAATTTTGCGAATAATAAAGATTTTTAACTAAAACTAAACACAAATTTATTTTTATTTTATTTGCAATCTACGAGCTCATATTTTAAACGTTTTTAAAAAGTAAAAACTTAACAGGTTGCAGCAATTAATATAACTAAGCTTGTCAGATCCAGATAAGCTTTGTGGTGCTTTTATATGGTGATTCGACTCATATTTTTAAGTGCGTTTGGATTACGAACATATCGCAGGCTATTTAACCAGTTGCTTAAATTATCAAGTTTTGTAGATATCAATTGGCTAAACGAAGTTACATTTCTTCTCCATTATTAATGCCCGGTTAGCATAATATTTCGTGGCTGTGCGTAGTTAAATGGCCTATGTAGAGGTCTATTTAGAAGGTTTATAGAGATGGAATCCTCAACAGAGAGTAAATAAAATTTGTCAGGAAGAAATTTTCAGAAAAAAATTTTTCAAACTGAATTTACTTTAAACTGTAGTTTCCGCCTCTGAGAAGGTAGGTTCTTTTGGTGTGAGAAGCTAAGCGGTAATCCTAACTGGAGGATTATAATGGTCAATTATGTATACAAGTATTGAAGAAGATTTAATATAAAATTAAAAATCAATTGGGAATTGGTGAAGCAATTGGAAGATAAAACAACAACAAAATTTTAATACAACTCCTGGCTGGTATTTCTCAACCATCGCAGTAATTTAATGAAATTGTAGATTCTTTTCAAATCTTGAATTTGGTAGACACGTACGAATATACTGCT
Source organism: Sarcophaga peregrina (assembly GCA_014635995.1). Taxonomy (NCBI): domain Eukaryota; kingdom Metazoa; phylum Arthropoda; class Insecta; order Diptera; family Sarcophagidae; genus Sarcophaga; species Sarcophaga peregrina. The sequence continues at coordinate 127,928,226 of CM025789.1, read as the reverse complement.
TACTGTTCCCGTATTTGAAAAGCCAAATAAGAGTATCCACCTCGTTCTCTGTCCTGGCTTATCGGATGCCACATTTGCCTATTTTAGTGTGATATTTATTTATTCTCATTGACATCTTGTGGTATTACTTGAATTGTTTATAAAACGTTCCAATGGCGTTTATTTATGGCCTAGTCTTGCATGTGTTCAATTAAACATGGTTTGAATAATTTCTTTCAATCTAAAGATTATTTTTAAAATTTTTGAGAGTTTTTAAAAAATTATTTCAAAACTTCTGATGAAATAATAAATAGAATATTTCCTTTGTTTATTTAAAACTCTAATATATTAATAACTAGCTGTACCCTGCACGTGTTGCTGCGCCCTCAACTAAAATAAATTTCAAGGAAAGGCATTACACAAAGGTCCAATCGATTTTGAATCATTTTATTCAATTTATTCATTGAATTGAATCTCATTTCTCGTTTTTCAAGTAGTTGATGCGAACGGGTCTCAGTGTATTCCTGTCAACGGGCTCGTCTAATTCTGAGGCTCGTAACGCTCTTTTCTTTCATGCTTGAGGTGTAGGTCGACCAATTGATTGTTATTGTCATTTTGAATAATTTTCAGTGACTCCAACCATCGGAAATTAATCGCACCAATCTCCGTCGGCTCATACGTTACAACTTTGTTAAAGAATGCACAGTTTAAGATTTAATTCATTTTAATTAAACCGACTTGGAATTCTTCATCGGCTTATGCACATTAACTTTGGTAAAGATCATGATTAAATGCACAGTTTACGACTTAATTGATTTCAAGTAATTTTCAGTGGCACCACCTGCCGGAAATTTACCATATCAACTAGAATCCTACTCCGTCTCATGTGCAACAACTTTTCTAAAGATCATAATATGATTTATAGTTTACGATGGAGCCATTTTCTGATTTTAGGTAAATCAAAAAAAGTGTGCGCAAAAGTGGGCGGGGCAAAATTTTCTCTTGATGAAAACTTTAAATGGATAAATACAAACATTTGAAAGAAAAATTAATCAAATCGATGGAGCCGTTTTCTGATTTTAGATAAATAGAAAATGTGGGCGTAAAAGTGGGAGTGGCAAACTTCACATAAACCATCTATTAAATAGTCCGAACAATGCCTAAACATTTCGCTTGGATAGGTGAGCCCGTTCTTGAGTTATAAAATGACAACGAAAAGTGGCATTAATTTTATAGATTAGATTATTTTTCAAACCTCAATAGACAACCCTCCATGCATAAACAATGGCTAGAAAGTAGTTAGAAAATCCCGCTACGAAGATTTAAAATATACCACTCAAGTGGTACAATATTTTATTTTTGTTTTTCTTTTTATTGCCAAAATGTTCGTGTAGATTGTATGGACGGAGGAGGCGTTAAAAGGAGTAATAATTTCCTTTATTTTTAATAACGTTCTTTTGCTCACTCTTTTTCATTCTTGTATGAACAACATTTTGTATGCTTTTCTCATGCACGTCATACATTATGACTCTTCTCTCATATTCATGGGTAATTTTCATTTTGGCTCTCGTGGCATAAAGTAATAAATGTTTGTTAAACATTAAGCAAAAATAAGAATGAAAGAAATAAAATAAACACTCTAATAAAAATGCATAAAAAAGAGAATATAGAGACGAAACTAACTAAAGCAACCAACCGAACCGAAATGGCAGGCAGGCAGGCAGAAAGGCACTCATGCTTTTCAGCTCATAGGGGGAAGTTTGAAAAATAACAGAAAAGAAAAAACGAATCAAAATATAAAGAAATTAACAGACAATTTTTATGGCGGCATAAAAAAACAGCTATATTAAGGTGGTTCAAAATATTGCAAAACAATACCTCCAGCTGTTTTTGATTTTTAAACAAAAATTTTAATTTCTGTTTCAAGTTTTATTGGGCTTATGTGAACGGCCTATTGAATAACTATTGAATATTGCCATTGGAAGTATACGGTAATATTGAGTATCTTCTTGAATTTTGCCATCTGGTCAAAAAGCACTGTGAAAATGTTATTTAAATACGATATAAAAACTGCAATCAACTAACCACACATACATAAAATATAATACACATGCAGGTTTATTACTCTCCAGTAGTAAAATAAAAAAAATTCAAGAAAAAACAAAATAAATGTGATAACGGCTTTTAAAAAGACTATGAACAAATTTATATAAAAAAAAAACTTCTAAATATACATACAATATAAGTACACATACAAACATATGTATACATATGTGTATTCAGCAGAACAGGCCGCTGGCCATAAGATAAATCATGGAGCATGTAAAACATCATTGAAATACAAAAACACAAAACGAGTCCCAACTACAAGTCTGAGCTGTTCAGTACACCCATCCCCCTATCCCTACTAAATATTTACATTATATTGTATTTTCATTTAATGTCTTCTCATTTTGTTTCATTTTTTTTCGTGTTCTTTTTTTTTCATTAAAACGAGAATATACAACTCCGCCTACACAATTTCTCTTATTCCACTGAAACATTTGCATGGCCTTCGTAAAAAGAAAAAAAATCGAAACAAAAAATGGAAACAAATAAAAAAAAACTAAAAACTAAATTACACATACATACATGTGCATATACATACTTAGCTGAACACATATACATACATATTGTATACATATACGCTCACACTATTTCCCTGAGACATCCTTCAAGACGAGGGCAATGTAATGTTAGTTTCATGCAGATGAGAATAAAAGAAATTTACTATGAGTGTGTATGTGTTTGTATAGTGAAATAATATGCAAACGAAATAACATTAAAAAAAAATAACCCATAAAAGTATGCAATGGTTTTTATTTTACTTACACATACTTAACTTACATACGTCATGCACATATTTATAGTACATATACAATCTATTTTGAGAAATCATTGTTCACATAAAATCCAGCCACAATTAAATAAAATTTTAGGTTAGATTAGGTTAGAGGATGTGTACTTGTCAACTGTGACAAGTACAGTATCCGGAGTTCGAATTGACCAATTGTACAACGTTCTAGCTTCTCACACCACTCGTGTTGTGTGTGTTAATTTTATACATGAGCGGCGGGACCTACAGACCTACATTCAGAATTTGCTGAGAGGAAGTCAGGCGGAGGTCGAATTGACCCATTGTACAACGTCCTAGCTTCTCACACTACTCCTGTTGTGTGCTACAGACCTACTCTCAGAGCTTGGTGAGAGGAAGTAGCCGAAGAAGTATTTTCATATTTTCGTTTTGATCTCTGACCTGGGATTTTAACTCGCACCTTTCGTCTAATAAACCAACACACTATCTACTAGACTACGGCGCCATCAAGCATTTTAAGAAAATTCTATTTGGACATTCACAGCAAAAAATCAAAACAGAAAAAGCAGCAATAAACCTAAAAGTTACAAGATCAGGATAATATTGTTATGAAAATGGAAAAAAATCTAGATACTGGTTTAAAATTTTTCACATTAAAATTATAAACAAATGCTACAAAAACAAAACAATGAATTTGTTCACAAATTATCGCTATGCACCATGTAGCAACAAATACCAGCATAACAAAATGGTAAACAAGTAAACAAAAATCAAACAACAACAACACTACAATAAAAAATGTAAACAACGATGTTTAAGTTGAAGTCATGAACGTTTGCCTTCAACAACATTCATCAGACTGTTTACTTTGTCATATAATGGGTGATTTTTTAAGAGCTATAGGAAAATTTTTCAGAAAAAAAAACACAAAATTCAGAAGAATTTATGAAATGTTTATTTGAATCAAAAATACAGTTTAATATTTGAAGATTATTTCATGCAAATGTTGACCGCTACTGCGGCCGGTATCTTATGAAAAAATGCTTCAATTTTGTCTTCCAATGCGTTAATTGAAGCGGCCTTGTCTGTATAGACATGAGCTTTACCATAGCCCCACAAAAAAAAGTCCAAAGGCGGCCAATTGACCGGTCCCGAACGTAAAATAAAATGTTCACCTAACTCGCCTCACAATAAGTCCATTGTTACATGTATTGTGTGGCATGTCCCACCGTCTTGTTGAAACAACATGTCATGCAAGTCAAACTCTTTCATTTTGGGCAAAAAAAGAAAGTTAGATATCATCTCACGGTAGTGTTCATAGTTCACTGTTACGTTACGATTCATATCGAATCTATGATGGTCACCATTAAGACTGGCCAATACAGCTGGGATATTTTCTTCACTTCGCACTCTACGCAAGCGTGTTCGTGGTTTAACGTTCAACACTGTAAACTTGGTGCGAAATTTAGTTACAATAGCCCGATTAGCCGCTTCAGTGGGTCGATTAAACTGACCATAAAATGGAAGAAGTGCGCGATGAACTTTCTTAACTGAGCACGCATTTTGATAATAAAATTCAATAATTTGAAAGCGTTGTTCGTTTGTAAGACGATTCATGATTAAATTATAGACCAAACTGAAGATGTTTGACAGTGAAACAAAGCACGAAACGTACGAGAGCTGTTTAAACCAGTGTTGCCAAAAAGATAATAGCTAAAAAAATCACTCGTTAAAAAGCAGGGCAGAGCAGAGTAATCGTGTTTTGAAGATCTCCGTTATAAAAATCTTTCTAACAATTCTATAGTAATTGCTACTGTTTATGCGAAGGTTGTAAACAGAGGAATAACAAAATAAGCAATTATTGTTGTATACATAAAGTTGTGAACACTGGCACACAAAATTGAACGAACAATAAAGAATTTTAATTAAAACCAAACGCAAATTTATTTTTATTATATTTGCAATCTAGGAGTTCATATTTTAAACTTTTTTAAGTTTAAAAACATAACAATATAGATGCAAGCTAACCTAACCCTGTAGGAAATGAAACTGTAGTGAAACTCTACTGACTTTTTATTGACACAGTCGCCAGTACTAATGACATTTTTTTGTACCTCAGCCAATGTTATTTACTATAAACATTTGTGATTGAAAATCTACTACTGACGTTAGTACTATTGACTATATAGTGAATATCTACTCGTCTTGGGACCATATGTAGACATTGAAACCAGTGAATCAACATTACAATTTAGGATTTCTAGTCTATACTTTTGGCACTTTTCTGTAGTAAAAGATGACAAAAAAATTTAAATTTTTGAAAATATTTAATATTTTATTAAAAAAAAAATGTACGATTTCATTGTTATGGCATTTTTTTAAATTTAAATATGAAAACTTAAAAGATATTATTAATTCAGTCTCTCTTATTTATATAGGAACATTAAAATAACGTTTTTCTTTTATTAAAAATTAAGAAAAATTTATCCAATAGTTTTATTCGACCTTTTTTGATTATAATTAAATAAAAAGATTTATCGAGCTTGAGGTCAATTTTTCCTATGTTATTTATTTACTTCCAATATTTCGATATCCTACGGATATCATTCTCAAGGAATAAGTAACAATTATATTTGTCTTAGACGTCTACACATCTTCACAATAGTGCAATATTAAATGTGAAGATGTGTAGACGTCTAAGACAAATATAATTGTTACTTATTCCTTGAGAATGATATCCGTAGGATATCGAAATATTGGAAGTAAATAAATAACATAGGAAAAAATTGACCTCAAGCTCGATAAATCTTTTTATTTAATTATTAAGAAAAATTATTAATCCTCTATGGGAGAGTCGTCTTCTTTACGATTTACATCATTTTTGGTTTTGCTGGGACCCATTTCTTTCAAATATTTTTTCTTTTGAGGCAGAAATGCTGCTCTAAGTTGGTATTACATCGGCATATTAAAAAACGAAACAAATTGTTAAAATATTACAAATATTTATGAGAATACAAAAGTATTCGCGAAACCTCTTTATGCCAAAAGAGCCAACAACATTAAAATTCATGATAATATTTTGGCCAAATATTTCATGAAGATTTCGTTCTGTATTACCTTGCGGGATTTCATTTATCGAATCTATATTCGTAGAAGTAGTTCCACAATAAAAGTAAATACTTACGTATGGGTCTAAATGACTTTTCAAAATAGCATCAAATTCTCTCCGCTCTTCTTCAGAGTCAATAGCGAAAAATTCCATAAGATTTGAAGTAATTTCATTTTGTTTAAAAATTGTGTCCAACATACTAATTTTTTATCTTCTCACGCAAACTATATTCTGAAAAATCAATTTTAGATGACACAGAATATTCAGGCTCCACAAAAATTTCACAATTCACACTTGGACTTATATTGTCTCATTTTCACTACTTTTATTTTCAAATAACATTGATTGTTTTTTTTTTTTATTAAACATTTATAATTTGTTGACAATTTGACGATTGACAATTTTTTTCTCAGCAAAATAAAATAATTGTTGACGCTTCGATCACAATGTCACCATGAAGTCATCAATATAGTCGACAAAACTGGTGACTTGGACTACTACTTATGAATGAAGAAGGAATATATTAACACATCGTATTACCTAATCGTCATCAGTAAAAAGTATATACGGAAGATGAATTCATATATCGTCCCTTCATTAAACTAGAAAGTAATTTCCGACTATTTTTATTAATTTTTCCAATAAATCGATCTTAATGTGATCGGATTTTAAGTGAACAATGTTCATATGTATGTCAGTGCATATATATAAGTGTGTAATAAAACTTATGAGGCTTTTAAAATTTTTAACACGTGTTTATAACCGTAAAAATAATACATAACAAACGCAATCACACAAACATTCACAGAACAATTCTAGAATATATTCTGCCATCAGGATTATTATTAAAAACAAATAAAAAAAATAAAATAAAAACAACGAAGAATAAAAGACGGACCTCCCCGTTTCATTGTTCACGAGCATTTAATAACAAGATAAGACGAGTCACTTTTAAAAATTCATTCATACTTTCCGCATTTAAAAAATCACTCGCATTTACGATTATATTTTTATAACAAAAAATTTATGAATATTGTTCCATAATACAGGGTGTTAACGTTTTTAATGCATTCAATGAAAAGAACAGAAATAAAAAATAAAAGTAAATCAGATAAAACAAATCTTATAGTTTTATTTCTTTAATAACTTTGAAAAGAAAATGCTTCCAAGGCTCAAAGAGAGAGAGAGAGAGAGAGAGAGCGAGATAGTAGTAAAAATCAAAGCATACTTTCAGGTTAATACTCATTTTATATTTTTATAATATAATAAATGAAGTCATTTAAATAACTTCTTACGTGCGGCAACTTACTTAAAAATTAACTGAAAGGAATTACTTGATTTTACAATAAAAATAACATTTTTATTCGAAATTAAAATCACAATAAAAAATTATATTCAAAGCAGTAATAACATTAAAATCTCGCGATTGGATTCAATGTCAAATTACAGGTATCAGGATTAAATGAATCTGAAGTAAATGGTTGTAATAACTAATAATGTATGAACAACATACAGTCTTTGTATAGAAAGTAAGACTGTGCAATGCCAAAATGATGGCATTAGGGGTATTACAATATGCCATCAGACACACTTGCTTCAACTCTTCTCCTTTAGCTTAACTATCTAACTACCTTAGTTCTTATAATTTTATTTAGGATATCTAAAGTTCTTCAGGATATCTAAAATTCTTCAATACAATTTCTTCCTTTTATCCAGAACATCTTCGATAAGGGTTTGCATAATGCTTGTCTTACGTTTTCTCAAGAAATTTGTTTAAATTTTACAAGAGCTCTTTAAAAATTATTTTTCCAAAGTCCAGTATACTTTAATTGGTTTTCTGTGTGCACAAATGCAATGCAATACATTTTCCGCCACTTAATTTCTATTTTGTTGATGATAGATCTCAAAATTGGGCCACAGGAACGAAAACGAACGAAATCGATATTTATTGTAACACAGTAAAGAATTATACGACTTCAGTAGATACACCTGACTTCTTTTTAGGAATTTTAAAATATTCTTTATTAGCAGTATTGGAAATAAGACCAGGAAGTTCGCCAAGATCAGATGCGATATATCATAGTCCGTTTAAAAGCACTTTCCAATCAACTTTTCAGCGACTGTTGTATGATCCAAGATTTGTAACATCTCTTACCGGTATCTAAGTGTACTTAGCATTTCTTCCGCAATGGTACGGTAATTTAAATAAAATTCTCTTTATTTCCTCATACATACATAATTGGGTTTTACAACCCTTCAGTCAGGATTACAACCTAGCTTTTTACACCACTTATGTCGTGTACGTTAATTTAATCTTTGAGTGGGGGGACCTACACTTTAAAGTCGACTTCGAACGACAGAGTTTTGAGAAGCTTTTCATGGCTATTTTATATACTGTCACAGAGTTTTTACCAGAAAGCCGAAGAAATAGATGTCTGACATGGGATTTAAACTCGGGCCTTAAATCGGTTAAGCCAACACACTACCTACTAAACTATGACTACTCAGAGGTTTTTGTATTTTCCTGAACACATTGTTTCGCTATCATGGATAATGAATTATAAGTTCTATTTCTAATTCTTTTTATAATTTTCATTAACAATCTATTCCCTCTGACTTCTAAACTCTCTAACTGGTAATGACTCACTCACATCAAACCTTCGGCCAATCTCTGAATGAGATCGGGTGAATAAAATCGATCTTAATGCGCTAAAGACTCAATTGACTCACTAGGGCATCTTTAAAATTCCCTCACGCTCCTGCTGTTCTATGTATGAAAATTCAATGCGATTCAATTCAATTTTGCTGTAACTCGCATAGTTTTCAGGTGTAAAAAGAAGTATATAGTAAGTGCTTCAGTTTATTCAGACCGGGTAAAAAACATCTCCTTACTATCTATATCATTTGTATGTACATATCGAACAGATAATGAAATCCAATTCTTATCTATTGCCCGCTGCCTTAAACTCTATCTTGAGACTACTCGAAAACGTACAGAAAAGGTTGAAGGCTATCAACACTATTGGCTTGTGTTTCATTATTCTATTGCTACTACAACCGATTCTGCTCTGGCGAAATAAAGGAATTTATTTCAGAAAACCATATATTCAGACATACTGTACTCATCTTTCTCGCAAAGCACATACGTTTGTAAGCGATTGGAAAGTGAAACAACCTGTTGAAACCAAACGTTTCAATTTTGTGAACTAAAATTATTCAACATGGCCTGATAACGATCGCCATTGACTGTAATGGCCATTCGTTGCTCATTTTCGAAGAACAACCAGACCAGAATCCGCACTAAACAGTGTGTGTCGGCTTTTTAATGTATGCGTGCGGGTTTTCTGTCCGCCAAATGCGACAATTTTGCTTGTTTACATACCCGCCGAGATCAAAGTGAGCTTCATCTGAAAAGATGTTTTTTTTTTTGCCAAAATCGGCATCTTCTGTAAGTCGATCGCAGGCCCACTTAGCGAAGCGAAAACGCGTATACACAACCATATTCGTTCAGCGAAATAATAATACTAATTAGCTGTCAAATCAGAGTTGAGCCAAGGTTACCATTCACGAAATAAGCATTAGTTAAAAAAAAAACGTTAGATGGCGGACCCGATATATGAGGGGCGGGACTAGCAGTTTAAATTAGACTCCAAACGAAAATTTTTTGAGAAACTTGTAACGGAAATTTTATTTATTCCCAGAATTTTTGCTAACAATCTGTAGTCGTCGAAGAAATATCTTTTCATATTTTAGTTTTTTTGGATATGTCTGACTTCGAATTTGAACCAACGGCTGACGTCTAATAAGCCAACACACTACCTACTAGACTAGACTACCAATACTAGGCTACGGTATATGTATACTTTATAGAATATAGAACGCCATGTTTTAGATCGATATCCGATTTCTTTTTTCCCAACTACGCAGTAGTACATTATATTCCTTGAGTCTTAAAGTAGCTATGACTGAGAATTTCCTAGTATACATAGTCAGGAGTGTAATCATGCATTATGTTGCCGTTATGGTTAGTCTTTGACTTTGGTTAAGTGCTAGTTATGCAATTCTTCTGTTAACAACTCAGTTCATACTTACCTAGTAGTTAGTGCGTTGGATTAGTACTTAGTTTCTCACACTATTGGCGTCAAGTTTGTTAATTTTATTCACGGTGGCAGGGCATCGACTTCGAGCAACTGATTTGAGAAACTCTTCGGAGCAATTTACTTTACTTTCAGAATTTTTGCCACAAATCTGCTGAGAGGAAGTAGCTAAGAAATATTTTTTTCATATTTCGCTTTGTTGGAAATGTCTGACCTAGAGTTTGTCCGATGACCTCATATACCTACCTAGTACGGCGACTTCAGCTGGGTATAAGTAGAGAAATTCTAACGTCCATAAACAGTACTCCTTCTTTGCTCTCTCCTTCAACCTTTTTTTCTAGATCCAATGCCTAATGTTGGTTGCTATAAAAAAAAAAGTCCAGACTCTATAAGCTGAATAATTCAACTGCACTTCTAAGGTTTCTTCTTTAATTGTATGTTTTTGGCTTTTTTTGAACATTCATTTGTTTTTCTTCATATTGAAATATCAAATTCAGACTACAGTGCGTATGAGTAATAATTAATCAGTACAACACATATGATACACAACACTCATACGCCATCAGTTCAATTATGGCATTCAACTGATGCTTCATATATCATATGCATGTATGTGGGACTTATAAATACTGATTATAATATTACAATGTGGGTGTGTGTGTATATATTGTTGTTGTTAGATTGTATTATAATTAATGTATGTAAATAACAATTTAAATTGTATACTCATTTTTGTATGATTTTAAATTGGATTTTAAGTTGCAAACACAAATCCAAACAAGTCCATATCAATTTAAATGTTTTTCGTTTTTTTTTTGTTTTTGTTTTTCAATGTTTTTATTTTTGTTGTTGTTGTCAATTAAATAAATCTTTATTATGCATTAAAACTCACAAGGTCATGTACATTGTAATGTAATGGAAAACAACAATAACAAAAACAATAAAAGAAAAACTATTTAACAAAACATTACAAACACATATGTATGTACATAATATAAATGCAAGCAAGCAAAAATAACAAATTCTAATTAACAGTGTTGCATTTCGTTTTACAAATAATTAAAACTGAATCTTCTGTACAAGAAAGCCAGAACAAACAGAGAGAAAACAAAGTGGAAGAATGGGAGAAAAGGAAAGGAAGGCATTATATGGTTAAATTTATTTAGAAATATGTATGTACACATAATCTAACAAATACTACTATGTAGTATATCCCAGCGAGCATTCGTAAGATTGTTTTTATAAAAATCACCTTTCTGAGTCTTTTTAGAGTACGTTTGATGATCAAAAACTTCTTAGTCAGTTGGACGATTAAAAAAAGGACTCAAAAAAGATTCCTGTCAATGAGTAAAATGAGTTCGATTTAAAATCCAATAAAAAATTGTATTGCTTTCGAAAATTAATCATCCGGACGTTTAAAATGTAACAATTATTTCCGGTATTTATTATTATATTCTACTTACTACTGAAGATTGAAAAACGCTTAATCAAAAACAGATCATAGAGGGGTTTGAAAAGTGATTGTAATTACGTATTTTATGATCATATTTTGAGCAGATACAGTGGCGATCAGAAGTGAGTGCATTTTCACAATACTGAGTTTCGTCGTCGCCGTGGTTTAGTGGGTAGTGTGTTGGCTTATTAGACAAAAGGTCCGGGTTCGAATCGCAGGTCAGACATCAAAACGAAAAATATTTCTTCGACGACTTCCTCTCAGCAGATTTCTGTCGAAAACTCTGAAAGTAAAAATTGCCACGAAAAGCTTCTCAAAAAATCAGTTGTTGGGAGTCGACTTTAAACTGTAGGTCCCGTCACTCATGTATAAAAATTAACGCACACAACACGAGTGGTGTGAGAAGCTAGGACGTTGTGCAATGAGTCAATTCGACTTCCGAGTACTGTACTTGTAGCAGTTGACAAGTACACGTCCACTAACCTAACCTAACCTACGTATTTTATGATCATAGTTTGAGCAGATACAGTGGCGATCAGTTCACAATACTGAGTTTCGTCATCCACAAAAACAAAACCATACAAGCAAATTCAAAAAAAAAAAAAAAAAAATTATTTTAATTTTATATTTTATTCTTAACAAATAGCAGTAAAAACAGTAATCAATAAAATGAATTCAATGAGTTTGAATAAAAAAACGAAAATAATCCACATAAACTCAATTTTGTACGTATCAAGAAAATTCAACAAACCAACCCAATTTCAATATTTGGTCCATAAACCCTTAATGGCGTGATTTACGCGATTTGACATGCTTTCTACCAAATTATCAATAACATCTTTCGGAATTCGATTCCGTTTGGCTTTTATACGTTCCCAAAGTTTGTCCATGTTTGTTGGGGCTGTTTCGTACGATCTGGATTTTCACGAATGTTCAAAGATTTTCAATCGGATTGAGGTCGGGACTTTGTGCTAGCCATTCCATCATTCTATAAAAGGACTCATAAAAGACTCGTTTACGATTAAACAATAACTAAAAGACAATTCGAAAAAGAATCATAAACGAAGTTTAATAAGACTAATGAACGATCAGAAAGCAATTTGAAAATGATTATAAAACTACTAGAAAAAGGGTCAAAAATTACTCTAATATAATATAGAAAATGACTCATAAATGCCTTTTTAGTCATTTGTTTCTCCCGACGAAAGAGTCTTTTATAATCAGAAAATTAGCGCATATTCTTGATTTTTAATCGCTCAGAAGAATCAAAAAAGCCATGAATTTGATTAAAAATTTTCAAAAAATGCTAACTGGGATGTAAGAATAATTTACCCACACAAAGTACGTGGCCTGGCCACACTGTAATGTGATGTATGAGTTTGTAGAATATTTTGCTTAAAAAAATTATTTTAATTTAGAATTTTCCTTTCTGTCTTATGGTTGTTATTCTTGTTTTAGTTGTTGTTGTTGCTGTTGTTTCCATTTCTATTTTTTTTTTTTCTAATGCTGTTGTTATTTTCAATTTATTTTCTAAAACCACTTTTCAAGAGGAAATCTTTGCATTAAAAACCACAAAGATATTCCAAAAAAAAAAACAAACTCAGCAATTGCAACAACAGCAACAATAAACACAATCCTTCTTCTGTATTCTTTCTACAACAAATACGATTCGTATGCATTATTATAAGCAACAACAACAGCAAATAACAAAAAAAAAAATATAAACAAATAAACGAAAATATCCTTGAATTATAAACAACAATAACCACACATTACCAATGACTCTTTCTCACATTATTGTATATTGCATGTGTGTGTGTGTGAGAGTGTGTGTTTGTATGTTAAAGTACAAATAAATGAGTAATAGTGCAATACTTACATGTGTGAATATGTGTGGCCTAATACAACATATATGGTAATGGTAATATGGCATGTAAGACTTATTTGCATACAAATGTAAATCCCTCACTCACTCTCTATTTTTTTTTCTCTCTCTCTCTCTCTCTCTCTCTCTCTCTCTCTCTTTGCCTTACTCTATACTTGCATTTACATTTAGAAGTACTCGTATTTGCATTTGTTTGGTGTGTATGTGTTTATATAAGTATGGGTTATTTTTTTGTTTGTCTCTGTATCCGTATCCGTATGTGTATGTGTATCTGTTTTTTCTTTTTTTGGTTTTTTTGTGGAACTAGAAAATCTTTTAAGCCAGCTTTTTTGTTTTGCTTGTGAGACATAGAAAAATGGAAAAATATTTCGTTTCAAATGTAAAATAAAACACAATACAAAATGACTTTCTGTGATCTGAAACAAAACATATATTAATGTATGTACATATGTACACATAAAGAACGCATAGATAAACTTATCTGTATACACTGTGGGTCGATCACTAACATTCAAGACAATTCCTTTTTAACTCCTTTGAAACATTATGAAAAATAAAATAGGCCTCATAATGGCAAAAATTAAGAAAATCTGACAAAAGATAGCTTCTCACTTCACTTATGTTTTGTGTGTGCGTGTTAATTTTATCCTTGCACGGCTGTACCTACAATTTAAGGCGGAAAAAAGAAGTTTTAGAAATCTTTTTAAAGCTTTTGCCAGACAGCTGCTTACAAGGAAGTCGCCAAACTAAATAGTTTTCCTTATTTTTATTATGTTTAAGACATTTGAGAGAGGGTTGAACCTACGGTCCCCATGTAATAGGCAAACACTCTACCTACAATACCAAACTTAATCATATAGCCTTTATAAAGGAAGGAATTCTGACTATTTACTAAAAGTAAAGGCAACAAAGCTCCAGGCGCAAAGCAGACAAGCATACTGTCATGAAGCCAAAACCAGGTAACTCCCACCTACCGGTGAGCACTCAACCACTACCCGAACTTGAAAGAGTATCAGTTACTATGCCTAGTATATTCTTTCGAGCCAAGGCAGTTAGGAGGGTTCTTGCGGATCTTAACATGAACAAGTCTTCTAGGCCGGATGGTATACCAGCACTGGTCCTGAAAGGGATAAGGGGCTTGGTTCCCGATAACCACATATTTTTACGTGGTACTCGAGCTTCTCACAGAGCACATCCTTTTGTGGTTGATTGTCCAGTGAACCGCACAATGCATTACAGGGAGAGAATTCATTTTTTGCCCGCACTGCTCGCTTGTGGAATGATCTTCCTGCGAGAGTTTTTCCCGTCAATTACGATATTGGTGAGATATTGGTCCCTCTTTCCTCCTTCCTATAACCTATTTTCCTAAACCTGCACAATACACTGCATGAATAGGGGCCATCCCCTGCAGTGTTGGTTTTTTATTAAAAAAAAACCAAATGGCAGCTTCAAACTTTCTTTCCCAACTATTTTCTAAAGGCTAGAAAACTTTTGTCTCTCTTATCGAATGTTAAGTGCAGCTGTCCATCACATTCAGGTTGTGGAGGAATGCTCTCCAAACAATCTGTATATCCTTACAACGGGTTAATAATTTTTTTCGCAACAAAATTTATCTGTAAGAGAATCTGAAAATATTCCAGAGTTAATTGTAAGCAAAACAATTGAAGGATGTGCTACTATATTAATTACACTGGTGCAACAGTGAAAATGCATCCGTGTAACTACATAGTCCACGTTGCTTCAGTTAGTTGAGTAGAACTTAAAATAACTTTTTTATATTTCTCGAACCCTCTAAACTTGTTTTATTTGAAAAAGACTGTCTTTTTTTTTGACGTTACAAGATCTCTGGAGTGTTCAAATATTTTTTACCTGATTTTCAATATTTTTTAATTATTATGCATATTTTATATAACTGATTTAGTAATAAACGGCATTATAGTAAATAGCAGTATTGCCAGAATGGATTTTAATGCATACTATATTATGTAGAACTGCATTACTATTAAGGTACCCAGTATTACTACACTTGAACAGAAACATACAATCATAATGACAATAGTATTATCCTGCAGTTCTATATAAAATATAATTTTTATCAATGAAAATATTCATTTCTCAATTTCTAATTATTTTTCGCCATTAGTGTTAGATATAAGCTTTAAAATAAGATGTCATTCATTAAATTTGATGCGGTGGTATGGGAGATATTTGCAACGGACAAAAAAAGTGCTTTAGAAATAATATATATGATACTACGAATGGACAAACTTGAAAAAAATTGCATTTTCCAAATTAACCTCATCAAATCTCATAGCATATTAAGTCAAATATTAAATATATGCATACCGTTTTAAAGATCCATCACTCGCCTTTCCAACAAGATTAAAATTTTGGAAATCGGGATAGAAATGTATGAGTAATCCATAAATTTCTGCGTAAAGTCTAAATAAAAAGTTTTTGTCAAATAAAAAAAGTTTGGAGGGTTCAAGAAATATAAAAAAAAAAATATTTTTGAGATCTACTCAACAAAACTCACAACATACACTGTGCCATTAGCCGGACGTATTTAATTATCTTTATTTTGTCGCATAGTCTTCTGTTTAGAATTTTTCAAGCCAAAGCTGCTCAGAACAAAAGGCAGAGGAAACACCTCTAAGTCTAAAAGCCAAGACAGAAATATCCAAGATTTTCAATCCTTCCAATCGAGTATAGATTACATCACTATAGGAGAAATAGCGAGCCAATACATCCAGAAGGAAATTATATTTTAATTTTCAATAGAAACAGTATGGGTATGTAACGTATTCCAGAATATATCTTGTAAAGCGATCAGCAAACTTATACGCCAACAGCATTTATCCTGTAACAGATCCAAGGAAAGTTATTAAATGACATAAAACTTAGAAAAATATCAACGTACGATAGTAGTATTGTCATATGTCATATGGAACATTAGGCACTTAAGCAAGTTATTTCCCTCTTTTGTGTTATAAACAGACTAACTCACTCATTGAGAAAACCTACTGTATACAGTAGCGAACACAAAAAATGCAACGTTGGGTAAAATTATCTTTAAGTGCGATAATTTTAAAAAAATGGTGACCAGTTCAAAATATTTCTTTGGGTTATTAATCCCTACAGTTATAGATACCTATTATCAATAACTTTATGTAAATATTTTTAATTAATGATATATTATTTTGTCATTTATTAAAAAGAGTGCGAATTTCATGGGAGCAATAAAAATGCAACAGCATAAATTTTAATGTGTTTATTTAAATTAAATAGTAGTTCTTACAAAAAAAATCTTGAAATTAATATTTAGTGGCGTAGCCCTTATTTTTATGACTTCTTGCAACCTAGAAGGCATAGAGTCGACTAAAGCTATTAATGTGTTAATGGATATTTTCTCCCATTTACTTTTCAAAATTTCTTCTAATTGCCTCTTATTTGACGGATGTTTCCTCTTAACTTCCCGACCTAATAGCTCCCATAGATTTTCTATGGGGTTTGGATCGGGAGACTGTGATGGCCAATCCAAAACATTGACATCATTGTCGCTTAAAAAGTTTCGAGCTAAGCGACTTGAGTGCTTTTGATCGTTATCCTGTTGGAATATGCTACCAGGAGGCATTTTTTCCCGCAGATGAGGAAGCATGTGTTCTCCAAGGATTTCACAGTACTTCTTGGCGTCCATTTTTCCTTCGATTTGAGTTAAGGGACCTACCACATCACGAGAAAACGCACCTGTAAATACGTGACGTAAAATCAATAATATTTTTTAAACATATCGTTCCTTACCCCACACCATTATTGATCCACCGCCATGTTTTACGGTTGGGAGTTGATATCTTGGAGAATATCTCTGTCTGGCGGTCTTCGAACAAAACTTATCCCATCGGAGCCAAACAAATTAAATTTGCTTTCATGGACAAAATATTACACTTTAAGGCCCTTTAGTTGCATGAAATTGTTAAATTTAAAAATCCTTTATATGTACACCACCAAAGTTATTTATTTGAAGGCAACCCACAGTGCCTGTGCACTTTACTTTTTCAATTCTTCAACAAATACAGGCGACTGATTGTACTCTACACAGGCTGAATATAAATGGATTGTATAGTACACAGAGTGGAGTGTTATGTAAATGATGAGTAGTTTTACTACACTTGTACAACTCATTTACTATTTTTACTTTTCATACTTTTTTTTTTTTGTTTTTTCCTTGTTTTTCAATACTTTTTCACATAACAATTTTCTATACTTTATGAAGGGTTTTCTTTCTGCTTTATATTGTCAATGTCAAACAAATAAACACAGAAATTCACATGAAAAACAGAAGAGAGAAAAATATTGTAACATTCAGTTCCCAAACCACTTTTGTTGGCCTAAATGTGTAACAAATGAAGCGTAAGAACTACTACATGCAGAGAGACAGAAAGAGAGGGAGAGAGAGAAATATACAAACGCATACAATCGCATCACTAAACTGTTCAAATTACAACAAAAAAAATATACTGGAACCTATAGTGGGTACCAAAAAAAAGAAAACAAAAGGTTCTGTTCCAGTTGTTGCGATTGTTTTATTTGTTTTAAAATGCAAATAAATGTCAGCATCTATTAAAACATTAACAATATTTTGTAAATTTTTTTTTTTTTACAAAACGACTCTCTTGTCTTTTATTGTTTGTTTGTTGTTTTTGTAATGGATTTACATATGCTTTCTGTTTTTGTAAAAATATTAACAAAATATTTACACAAAAATAGAGTGCAAAAAAAAAAACACTAAAACCATTGAGAATCACATATGATATGCCACAATTGTCTCGGCAGGAGTTCATTTTATTTACCAAAAAATGCAAAGAAAAAACACAACAAATATGATTCACTTGTTCATATAAACACATACATAGACAGTTAACAGTAGAGTTAAAAACGAAAATCTTTAAATTGAGCACGCGACTGAGCTCAATTTAATAAAAGAAAAACCAAAGCAAGTTAAGCAAGCCTTTTTAACGATTTAATTTCAATTTAATTCCCCGGAAACATATTTTAAAACGTTTAAAGTGTGACCTTGTAGATTGCAAATAAAATAAAATTAACTTTGTGTTGAAAGTTAAATAAAATTTTTTATTATTCTCATAATTCTGTATGCCACTGTTCACAACTTGGTGTAAACAACAACAATTGCTGTGTTCATTATTTCTCTATTTACAGCCTTTGCATAAACAATAACGATTACTAGACAATTGTGATCTTCAAACCACGAGTCTTTACACAAGACTGACTGAACTTTTACTAACTCAGTTGCCTGCTTTGTCTTGCCTTTTTTTTTTGGCAGTTTAAACAGTCTAATAAATGTTATTTAAAGCGAACGTTCACGACTTCCCTTCTCGAAATCTCTACAAATGTAAACATCGTTGTTTACGTTTATTCTTGTAGTGTTTGTTGTTGTATTTGTTTATTTACTTGTTTACCATTTTTTTATACTGGAGTTTGTTGTTATATTTAGGAGTAGGATAATACGTAAACAGGTTTGTTTACTGCATTGTTTTGTTTTTGTAACTTTTGTTTACGAATTAAAAATTAAGCAATCTGAAAACAATACACCAATATCTAAATTTTTCACTTCAATGTAACTACACTCTTACACATACACACACACATACTGTAGTATTGACCAATTGATAAACACATACACTTAAAGATTGAATATAATCAATTTGTGGGGGGATTTCATTAAACAAACAGTAAATTAAACCGGAAACAGTCATGCGATTAGGAATGGCTTCATCAAACAGACAATAAAAAGAGAAAGAAAAGTCATATGCAATCAGGAAATTAAAAAACAAAACAAAACAATACAAAATACATAAACGAATACACTTACAGACTAATTTCATTGATGATGTATTCATTTCAATTACTATCCCCATAAAATGACTGCTCCCATCTGCATAGCCCTAAGGATAATTTCATTCGTGTCTAGCTGATGAAATGGTTGGCTACGGGCACCTGTAATGTTTTATAAGATGTGGTTGGCAGCGACGAGCAGGAATAAGGTCTCGAATACTACCACTGTGTTACCTGTCAGTAAGTTTGTAGTGAAAAAAAAAAGTTTTATTGCTAAAACAACAGCGACACAACACAATCTGAGTTGAAATGACAACTCACTGGAATGAGCTAATTGTACTTAGGACTTAAGGAGGATATAGAAAATAAGACTTAGGAGTTAAGCTGAAAACATTTTACGATTCTAAATAATCAATGGTTTCTACCGATATCTGCAAGCACCTGATCGTCCAAGCTATGCATTTAGTTTATATATATTGATAATGCAGAGTTGTGCAAGAGAAAGTAAATGACAATCTCATTATATTTATTACCATTTTAGCAAAATTGAGTCACAGGGCACAGGGCACACATTGCATCAGTGAGTGATCCTGTGGGTATGTCTGTCTAACTTTAATGCTCGTTCTAAGACATAAATTTTGATAAGAAGAAGAAAACACGAACACATACATTTGTACATGCAAACGTAATTGGTGATTATAACCTAGCTTCTCACACTACTTATGTTGTCTGTGTTAATTTTATCCACTGGATCTGGGACCTAACAGCTTAAAGACAGACAGCGGACAACAGATTCTTGAGAAACTTTGTATGACAATTATATTTACTTTCGAAGTTTTCCCCAGAAATCTGCTGAGGAAAGTAATAGTTTTTTGTATTTCGTATTTTATTGGACATGCCTGAGCTGAGATTTGAAACGAGGCCTCTCGTCTAATATGCCAACATACTGCTTATTAGATTCCGACGACATAAAACACAATTTCTTAACATTTTACGGGTTTTCCTTGCACCCCCTTCATATGTAAGCCTGACTTCTACCTTCTTTTTGCCTTTTAAAACGTTTAAAATATGAGCTCGTAGATTGGAAAGAAAATAAAAAGAAGTTTGTGTTTAGTTTTTTAGTTAAAATCCTTCATAATTACCACAATCCTGTGTGCCACTGCTTACATCTTAATGTAAACAACAACAATTGCATTTGTTGTCATTCCTGTGTTTATACCCTTTGCATAAACATTAACAATTACTAGACAATTGACAGATCTTTGTAACGGTGATCTTTAAACCACGATTAGTCCCTTCAAACGGTCGGCGTCTTCACACAAAACTGACTGAACTTTTACTAACTCACTTGCCTGCTTTGCCTTGCCTTTTAAACGGTCAAAATAAATAGAGTGAGGAATGTTTTTAAGGGCAAACGTTTGTGACTTCGCCTTTTCGAAATCTCTATAAAAAAATACTTCGTTATTTACACATATTATTGTAGATTTGTTGTTGAAGTCGCCGTGGTCTATTGGGTATTGTGTTGGCTTATTAGGCAAAAGGCCCGGGTTCGTATCCCAGGTCAGACATTAAAACGAAAAATATTTCATCGGCGACTTCCTCTCTCAGCAGATTTCTGACAAAGACTCTGAGAGTAAAAATTGCCATGAAAAGCTTCTCAAAAATCTGTCGTTCGGAGACGACTTTAAACTTTAGGTCCCGCCACTCATGTATAAAATTAACGCACACAACATAAGGGGTGTGAGAAGCTAGGTCGTAATCCTGACTGAAGGGTTGTAATGGCCAATTATGTATATGTATGTATTGTAGATTTGTTAGTATATTTGTTATGCTGGTGTTTGTTGTTATATTAAGCAGTACGAAAATTTGTAAACAGGTTTGTTTACTACAGTGTTTTGTTTTTACAGCTTTTGTTAAGCGATGTAAAAGTAAAACACCAGTATCTAGATTTTACATTTTCGTAACAATACTTTTACGTTTCATCGTTTAGTGGTTTCTATGCTCCATGCTCAAACAGCGTGCAATTTAGCTGCATTACTACACCATGATTACTGTATCTAAATTACCTTTATGAAACAATTTTCTTTTCCAGTACGCTGCATTGTGGTTCCTCTGTGAATGCCTTGTAGCAGATATCTAGCTAATGTAATTATTTACACAAAAAAAATATTTTAAATATGTCATCCCCTAGCACATAACTTAAAAAGTTTTTCTGCCTATCCTTAAGGAATATTCTCCTTAATATAATTTAAATGAAAGACTTTATAAGAAATCCTTCAAAAAAATTTAACAGAAATTTCCCTTTTGCCGCTTATAACAAATACACCTTAAAGCTATGTAAACACATATGTATACACATATGTATACACAGTTTAACAAAAAAATAAAAAATAAACGAATGTAGCATAACATTTTCTTTTTTAATATTTGGAAATGTGTTTGTGTTGTTTTTGGCATGAGAGAGAGAGAAAGAGAGAGTGCTTGTATGCGTGTTAATGCCTTTTGGTGACATTTTCCATTTGAAACTTAATTCAGTTTTCGTAATTTTTTTTTTTCTGTAATTTCTTCCTCCTCTATCGCTTGCTCTCATTCTTTTTGTCAATTCCTCATGTATTTTAGTTATTATTTCTTGTTTTTTTCGATTTCTTTTCTAACTGACATCTTTGCCGATTTAGTATTTTAATAAACTGGGTCTTCGGGCTTACCCACTCTCTCCCTCTCTCTCCCCCTCTCTCTCCCCCTCTCTCTTTCTCTTTCTGTCGCTATAAAGCGCAGCTTTGATTTACTGCATTCAGTTTTTTCTTTTAGCTTCTAGCGTGATTACAGAAAACATATTTCCATTTCCCTTCTATTGTTATTGAATTTTTTTTTTCCATCATTTTCCATCTCTCATACACACAGAGCCAAAACAAAAAATTTTTTTTGGTTTTTCAAAGGCAATTTTGTGAGTCAAGGTGCGTAATGAAATTTTCCACTACGGGCAAACTACATCAGGTCTTGCATACATATGTAGGTATACATACAAACATTAACACACACATACACTACCAACACACATTCAAAGTACAGCCATTCAACATTCAGTTTCAAGCGCATTTTTATCAGGTTTTTAGCATTGAAATACTGCATGTTATTATTCACACATACGCACACACATACACACACATATATATAACATTTACAAACACATATTCATATAAATAGATGAAGAATTAAAAAGAGAAAATTGAAAATAAAACAGCAAAAGACAGGAACAAAGCAATAAACAACATGAGAGGGATTACGATAGCAATGAAACGGCACAGTTGAGGGGAGAAATAACAGTATTATGGTTGCCAACAAGAAATCTGTTAAAAGAGAACTAAAAGCAGAGATAGAGAAGAGAGAGATAGAGATACAAACTAGTTTTGCTTATAACATTTGATAACATACCTTCACACATACATATACAATATGTTTACAGTCAACCCTCCTATAACGCGGTGAGTGCGTACCGCATTATGTGGAAACCGAGCTATAAAAAACTCAGATTTCAGGTACAAACTAGGCTAATTCGAAGCGAAAGAGAGAAACAAAGCAATAAACAACATGAGAGGGATTACGATAGCAATGAAACGGCACTGTTGAGGAGAGAAATAACAGTATTATGGTTGCCAACTAGAATTCTGTTAAAAGAGAACTAAAAACAGAGAGAGAAGAGAGAGAGATAGAAAACAAACTAGTTTTGCTTACAATATTTTATAACATACCTTCACACATACATAGACATTATGTTTACAGTCAACCCTCCTATAACGCGGTGAGTGCGTACCGCACTATAAAAAACTCAGATTTCGGGTACAAACCAGACTAATTCGTAGCGCGTTCTATGGAAACCGTCTACCGCATTGTATGGAAACCGCGCTATAAGAAACACAGAATTAGTACAAATCACATCATTCGTACCGCGTTATATGGGGATCAATTAATACAAAAGGCAGGTTGAATTATATGGAGATCAAGCGCAAGATTACTCTTGCCAACAGGTGCTATTATGGTCACAATAGGCAATTGAGTAGCAGAGACCTCTCTCGCAAGACGAAACTAATACTCTACAAGACGCTCATCATACCCGTGCTTCTCTATGGCGCAGAAGCATGGACCGTATTAAGAACTGATGCAGCTGCCTTGAGAGTATTCGAGAGAAAAGTCCTACGTAAGCTCTTCGGTCCAGTGCGAGTTGGCAATGATTTTCGCATCCGATTTAACAGTGAGCTGTATGAGCTCCTCAACGACATGGACATTGTACAGCGTATTAATATCCAGCGGCTGCGCTGGCTCGGCCATGTCGTTCGAATGGAGGAGGATGCTCCGGCGAGACGAGTGTTTGATGCCGGAATCTGCGGAAGCCGGCGAAGAGGACGTCCTTGTATCCGTTGGAAGGACCAAATCGAAGAAGCCCTGTCATCGATTGGTCTGACCAATTGGCGTAGGCGCGCAAGAAGCAGAGGCGCCTGGAAGGATGTGTTGCGGCAGGCCGAAATCCGTTAATCGGGTTGTTATGGCCAATTAAGTAAATAAGGTTGAATTATAAATTATTTCTGTTAAATTCAAGAGTTCATGTAAGGATTGATAACATAAATGAAATAAAAACTAAACTAAAAGACTAGCTTCCAATAAAATTAAGAAAGACCTGTAAAATGAAAGTAATTTTTTAATATTTATTCTCACCTGGTTCATCTGCATTCATTGTTTTTTTAAATTGAAAATTCAAGCTGCTATTGTTTTGCCCGATTACTGTTTCTCGGCTAAGCTGTTACGTCGAAAATAAAACTTATATTAAACCCTCTTACAGTATCTAGTTACTATTCATTTATACGCTGTGCGGAAGGAGCTTATGGGATGAAGTTGAATGCAAACAGCGCTTTAAGAGTACTACGTTATAGAAGGGCTGTCGCAATTTCAAGCCCGCGTTATATGGAAACCGCATTCTGAGAGTAGCGCGTTACAGGAGGGTTGACTGTACATGTATAGATATTTGAGTATTGAGTTTGTCATTTTCGTTTTTAATGCGTAAGTGTATGTGTATGTTTGTGTGTTTGTGCGTTTATGAATGCTTTTGCATGTGAATAAAAAGAACTGCGGATTAATTCATCTGCAGGCTGCATTAAATAAATGCACTGAATAATTTTTTTATACGTTTTTTATTACGTTTTTTGAATTATTATTTCGTTTTTTTCGTTTTTTTTTTTTTAACATTATTCAACATAAATTTCATGGTTATTAAATTATATTCTATAGAATTATTTATTTCTTCCTCTCTTTCTATTTTTTTTTTTTTATTTATTTTTTAAAAATTTTTCTACGTGTTTGTTCTCTGGATTTTCCCTTTCCTTTTATTTTATTTTATTTTTTTTTTTTTTGTAAAATTCTGGCAAATTGTTGAATACATAAGCGCAGCAAATGAATGAAATAATGACCATGTGTGACATACACAATAGCCTGACCTTTCGAAACTTTTTTCGTTATTTTCTAAGGTTAAAGCGTCTAAACTAATGGAATTTTTAATTTTTTACAGCAAATAATGAATATTTGTAGACATATTGTACGCAAAACAAAAAAGTTAAAATAAAAAGTTCGTTTCTAAATATTAAAGCCTTGAACTCAAGTTTATTACAGTATTCCCTCGATTTACGTCGTCTCGATTTACATTGTTCCGATTAATGTTGTCAAAAATTTTGTTCCCTTAAACTTCGATTTACGTCGTTATTCAATTTACGTCACCGTATGTTGTTTATAAACAAAATCAGGGGACTTCCCTTTTAAAAGAAATTCAATGCATAGAATAAAAATTTAATTATTTTAGTTTTTTTCTGTAAAATGTACACAAATAAATGCATCTGACAGTATGAGTTCTAAAAAATTCGATTTACGTCGTTTCGATTTACGTCGCCTTTTTTCGAAACGTTCTACGACGTCAATCGAGGGAATACTGTATTGAAAATTTTGTTTGTAGAAGTTAAAGTTTAAAAAAAATTAACATCAAGCTTTAGAAACTCTGAAGTGTTATTAATTTTTATATTTACTAAGGGAGCTATTTAATCAGACAAGGTTCTACTTCATATCCTTTATTACACTTGTAGGAAAATAAAGTAAAAAACTTTAAACGATCTTCTAAAGGATTAAATAGCATAAAAGCCTGCTCCATTAGAGGAATGTTTGTAAATTATGTTAGCAAATACGTAGTCTGGTACATAGTATGCTGGCTTATTAGATATGAAGCCATAGTTTCAAAACGAAGGACAGATATCTCGCATAAAATGAAATATTAAGAAATGTTTCTTCGGTTACTTCCTCTCAGAAGAATAAATAAATTTGCCATGAAATATTGCCAAATTCATTTTTAGAAATGGAACATTATTTCTTATGGTTGCCGCAGCTGGCCTTACCTGGCTGTACCTTATTCGATCGCTGCAAATTTCCTGGTCTTTTTCGAGTGTACCGGCAATAGCATCACAAATGTTGGCCTTCAAATGCTCAATTTTCTCTAGTTTGTACGAAAAACACTTTTCTTTAACGGCGAGCCACACAAACCAGTCCAACAGTGTCAAATTGCTGCTTCTTGGCAGTAAATTGGCATCACCATTTCGGCTATCAAAAGTTTGTCGCAATAAATCGATTGTGGCATGAGATGTGTGGCAAGTTGCCTCATGCTGTTCAATCAAATCAAACATCATTCACATTAATACCATGAAGAACGAGACCAGTAACCGTACGTACGAACCAGTAACCGTAATAGTTGCGTTGTCCTCATTTTTAAAGAAATATGGTCCAATAATGGCTCCGCTTCACAATCCGCACCAAACAGTCACTCTTTATGGGTACATTGGCTTCTGTAAGAACACGTATGAGGTTTCTAAATCTCAAACACGAAAGTTTTGCTTATTAACGAATCCTCTACGATTAAACTGAACTTCATCCGAAAATATGAAAATATTTTTTGACAAAATCGACTTCATCATGCAGTTTCTTGTTGGCCCATCTAACGAAGCGAAAACGGAACAGACGGCCATGTGGCTTTAAATCTTATACCAATTTAACTATGTACGGCATGATATCGAGACCTTTTTGCAAAATTCTATGTAAACAGGTGCGTTAATATTCAGTTCTTGAGGACAATGACGAGAGATTGTGGCACTCCCGATACTTTCGGCTCTACGCACTATACGAGCAAACTCACGTCTTAAAGTATCTACAATGAGACCAGCTTTAGGAACTTTTGCAATAAACTTGCGTATACTGGATACTGTTGGTTCTTCTTTGCGACCAAATTTTTTATGGCAATTTCGTACGTGCAATTTCCGACCAAAATTGTCTTTGTTTTGACAATAAATTTCCAATAAATCTCAACGTTACTTAAGCGTAAAACGATTAATTACACTCAGTGGAGATAATATTCTGAATTTTCGGCAGAATATAATGACATACAGTGACGAGCAGAAGTGAGTGCATGTTCACAATTTTGAGTTTCATCATCCGAAGCACACAGCAAAAATTCTAAAGATATGGGGTGGGAAATATACCTCAATCCGATTGCTAATTTTTGGCCATTCGTTAAAATCCAGCTCGGACAGTACGAAACAGCCCTAACAAACATGGTCAAACTTTGGAATCATATAAATGCAAAATGGAATCGAATTCCGAAAGATGTTATTGCTCATTTGGTAGAAAGCATCTCAAACCGCGTAAATCAAGCTAATTCTAATAAGGGTCTGTGGGCAAAATATTGAAATTGGGTTAGTTTCTTGAATTTTCTTGAAACGTGCAAAATTGAGTTTATGTGGGTTATTTTCGTTTTTTCATTCAAACTCATTGAATTCATTTCATTAATTATTGTTTTTTACTGCTATTTGTTAAGAATAAAATAAAGAATTAAAATAATTTTTTTTATTGTATTGGCTTGTATGGTTTTGTTTTTGTGGATGACGAAAGTCAGTATTGTGAACATGCACTCACTTCTGCTCGTCACTGTAAGTATTGCCAGAATCGAAATAATCGATCATACAAATTTAAAAATTCAAATTTTTCGTATTCTGTACATCTACATGTACATGCGAGGATTTCGGTATTCAAAACAGTCTTGTTGTACATCCAAACAAATGGTCGAGGCTTCGACTATGTTGAAAGAGTTTCACGCGTTTATTGATAAGAGGCTATTCACTACCTTTCTATTTGTAAAGGGCAGGATGTAAAATACTAATACGATATGCTTACTTACACTGGCAATAAATTCCACCTGAAATCAAATGCAAACAAGCTTTAACAAGTTGACCACCACCCTACTCATATTTGGGTAACAGTAAAGTTTCTGCCCGGGCCGCATCAAGCATATTAGGGTAACGCTTATTTGATTACTTGTATACAGCGACACTGTAAACGTTCGTGACGGTCAACAAGACGCCTTCATTCACTTCTATATCAATCATTGAACAGGCATTTAACCTGCTTCCTTTGAAGGCCAAATATGCTTATGTTTAATAAATGAATTTCTTGAAATCATAACTTATTATTACGAAAGTGGAAATGGTGTTGTTAAAATAATAAACAAAAGCTTCAAAAATAGTACTATGGACTTGATAATTTATGAAATGATAAACACAAGCTCCAAAAACAAAACAGTTGACTTGATCACGTGATCAAAGAATAAACAAAAATATATAAGAGATAAAAGATGTAAACAATCAACAACAAAGTGCAGCGTAAAAACGAAAATAGCGGATAGACAAATAAACAAGTAACGACTACTCTGCCTGGATGAATGTAACGAAAACAAAAATGAAAAGAAGTTGTTTAAATTTTTTATTGTTCCCGAATGACTTCACCTCCTTCGAGAGCATTCATCACACTGTTGATCCAGCGATATAAAAGGCAAGACAAAGTGAGCAATAATGGAGTTCGAGTTAAGTTAGTCGCATATGACGACGTGTACGTTGAATTAAATGAGAATTCAATCGGTTGTATATGAAGATACGAGATCGAGCTATAATTCAGTCAGTCTTGTGTGCAGACAAGTTGCGTCTGCTTACAAAAAAGTTGTGAGCAGAGAAATACAACGAACAAGCACATATTCTAATGGTTATTGTTATATACTTGATACAAGATCGAACAGTGGCACAAAAGTAGTGCGGAAAATAAAGAATTGATTTAAAATTAAACACATATTTATTTTTCGTTTATTTGCAATCCTACGAACTCATATTTTTAATGGTTTTAAAAGGTAAGAACGTAACAATATAATAGGCATTCTATGGATATCTAGATAATCAATCGCTTTAGTTTCACCAATATTCCTCTGATTGAATACTGATTGTACAACAGCCATCCTACTATCCAAAGAATATCAGATGTAAATATAGCAGCAATGCAAGATTTCTGATTCAGTTTTCTTTATCAAATCAACACTTCGTATGTCACAAGTCTTCATCCTTGATCAAAAATGTGTGTTCAAAAAAAGCTACGAAACAAAATTTGAGATCAAATAAGCCAAAATCTTTTTATATTAAAGTTTACAACGAGTTTTTATCCTAAAAAAAAAATGCCATAATCTGTAGTTTTATAATCCTTACAATACTTTGGATGTTTTCCTTAGTTTTTGTTTTTTACAAACATTTTGAAAACATTACTTTAGTAATGCAATCACTTTAAATCAAAATTATGGCGCATTTCTTTGTCCCCAGCACTACCACCACTACCACTTTCAAACTTGTCTATTATAATGACATATTTTTCCCATTGACAATAGAAAATAAAAACAAATCTGTTGTCTGTTATCTGCTGCAGGCTGCTTTACCCAGCTCAAGCCCCTTAAACTATGCAGTATATTTTATATGTTTAAAGAAATTTGTCTTTCTCTCGCTGAACATGTTTTCTTTCTTACATTGTGTTTGACATTAAGAACTGAATTGAATGGAAATGAAAAATAAAAATATAAGAAAAGAAAAGGAAAACAAAACAAAAAATAAGAACCAGACAAGAAAAATAAAATAAACCCACAGTTTTCAACTAGAATACAAATGAAATGACTTTTTGACTTTAAAGTTTGGCTGGCATTTTTGCTATTTTTGAAAGAAAATTTCTAAAAATAAGTTCAGCTTACAGCTGCTCTTAGCTAAGCATAAAGCTAGAGATGTAAGAAATAAGGGGCATAAAGAGTAGCATAAGTTGTGTTATGAAATATAAGAATGGTGCTGCTGTTTGAATAGAATTTCAAAGAATTCCATTCAGAAAAGTTTAACAAATTCATTTATTGTTTGCCAAAAAATCTGTTCTTTAGTTGTGACGTGGTTAGGCAGACTTTTTTCATTTTCGTCATTCTATTGTAATAGAATTTTTGTAATTTGTTGTAATGCTTGCAGATACACTTGCTTACAAATGTAAAGCAATTGCATTTATTTTTCAAAAAAACAAATTTATTAGGATATTCCCTCTCTCTCTCTCTCACTCTCTGTCTCAGTTTATAAAATATTTAAAATTTAATTTTTTGTAACGAAATGAATGAAAAAGTATGAAAAATTTATTCAAAAGTCTACAAAACACTGCCTCTGCTTTGTTTATAATTAATTTCAATAAAAGAAAAACAAACCCATACTTACACACAAAACGGCATTGCATATATACAAACCTAAATATAGGCTTTCCTTTTCATTTTTATTTTTTCAAGCTTCTCCTTTAAAAATCAGTGTAAGAAGGCCTATAGGCGAAAGAGCGAAAGAGCGAAAGAGAGACGTAAACAGAGTGAATTTAATTAACAAACTTTGTTTTGTTTTACTTGTTTTTTTTTTCATGTATTTTGCTTTAAGCGGCCCTGGTCTGACTCGTTCTTCTCTTTTTTTTTTTGTAGTTCAGGCCCGTTTACAAATTGTTTCACATGTATTTGGAGGCCTATTTGCTTTCTTGCTGTTGGTTTACTTAATTTTTTTTGTATTTAAATTCGTATGGAAAAAACCTACACCACACCACACCACACACACAACCACAACAGTTATTTCATTAGATTGAGGTCATTCATCAATTTAAAACAACAGCAGCAACACCAACAGCAACGACCAAAGAATTTTAAATTTTTTTCGTATTTTTTTTTTTTTTCAGCCAGAAAAATAACGAGAATTATAGTGGAGAGTACAGGAAATTGTGCTAATTTAACAAAACCAGGCATTTATTTATTAAAAAAAAACAAAAACAAAAAAAAACATAAAACTTCTCTGTTTCTCTTCAATTTTTCAGCATTATATGGAAGGAAATAAGCCCATCGTCATACAGTAAGAGCAAGAGAGGAAACAAACAATTTTATGAACAACATCCGCAGCAAAAGTTTTGCATTTTAATTCTACAAGTGTTTCTTTGTCTCGACTTAAGGCTCATTTCTGTTCTGTTTTCCATTTTCCATTTATCTGTTTCCGTTTTCTGGTTTAATATTACAAAAATTAGGCCTTAAAACAAATCTGCATTTAATAGAACGCTTAATGGTCCATTATCGAGCTCAAAGCATAATTAAGTGAAAGTGAAAAACTTTGTGGCAAAAAAAAAAAAAAATCAAAATCATCATCACAACGTTTTTGTTTGAATGTTTATGGATAAATAGGTCTTTGGGCCTGAAAACAAAACAAAAAACAAACAAACGAAAGTTCCTTTCCATTTAAAAGTTTTATCGGTCAATAAGGAGTTTTTATACAAATATCTGGTTTTGCATAAGAATATTAAAAGGGAAAGCTAAGTGCTCTCTATACCATGAGTACTGATTTAGATCAAGTATGTATTGAAAGCAAAATCTTACATTATAATTAAAAATTTTAATACAAAATATAGTTCAGTAGTATTTAAAGTACTTTTAATTCTTTTAAAAATCAATTGATTGGTTAACAATTATCAAATGCCATGATAAGTGACGTCATCTATATTTTCTAACTGGAGTATTTCCCAGTTGAAAGAATGAATTCATTTGCCAATCAATCATAAATGGTGTGAAGAATAGCGATTACCAAAATTTGTGTAAACAAGCCACAAAAGTCTGAATAGCAATAAAGCGATAGAATACAGGCCCAAAAAAATTTCTTCATGGGATAGATAGATAGATAACAGCACCTCTTCTGTATGATATTCAAATACAATTCGTGCAAGAGAAGGATTGCTCTTTATCATTACAATTCTTTAGTCAGCATTGGGTTCCAACTTCTCTCATCACTTACTCTCAGAGTTTTTATCCGAAATTTTCTGATGGAGAGTCGCCAAAGAAATATTTTTTCTTGCAGGGTGGCTGATATATAATGCAACAAAGTAAAGCGCTATAGTTTTTTAATTTTTCTTTTTTAATTTTATTGTTCAAATGCAAAAAATATTGGAAATAACATCAAATTTTAGAATCAGTTTAGATTTGTTCGAATTGGCCATCTTTGGTACAAATTATGACCTTCTAATGGCCCACAAAGCCATCACAGGCCTGCACGGAAGTGGCTCTGCAGAATTTTGGCCCATTTCCGCTAAAGCGCCGTCTTGAGATGATCGAAACTTTGGTAGTTTTTAGTGAGAACCTTACTCTCCAAAATGCTCCAGGCGTAAAAGTCAAACGGATTGAAATCCGAAGATTTTTGTGGTCACTGTGCTGTAGAAATGAAGCGAGGAACCTGGTTTTTAAGCTATTCTTACTTGACGCGTGCTGAGTGCGGTGGTGCTGAATCCTGTTGGAATGTCCATGGTCGGCGGCCGAAATGTTAGTCTGCCCAGGGACTTCAATACTGTCTTTAAGAAATTTTCCGCCACCACCACGTACGATTAATTCGAGCGAAGAGCGACCATCGGCCGTTACGACGGCCCACAATCGCAGGTGTAAACTTTCAGCTGACCTCTTTGGCAAATAAACCCGATTATTTTATTTGTTCACAAACTACTTAATTTGGAATGGCTTCTTGCACTTTTTGCATCCGTTCTCGCGTTATGTTGTTTTACTATCACAACGGCGTGGATTTCGATCAAATCTGGACTTCACTTTTCGGATCATATTTTCGACGCGATGCAACACTGCTAGTATCACGGTAACGATCAATGGTACGAGAAACAAAACATTTATTCACATTGAAATGCAGGATGGCTTTAACGATAGCCACCTGTGGTTTTCCAGGCAAATATAAAGCAATTACACTATCACGCTTGAATTCCATCATAACTTTTTTTTCCATCATAACTTTTTTTCTGAATGCAATAGATCAAAATGCTTTTATAGCTTGTATATAATAAAATGAACTATCACTGGAATAAATCTGTCAGCTGTCAGACGACCGGTTTATTAATTATAACAACCTGAAGTTGGTTGCAATACATATTAGCCACCCTGTAGTTTATTGAGTTTGAAACCTCTGGATAGAAGTTCAAACCAAAACATCACTCTTGATAAGTCAGCACACTACCTACTAGACTACGGCGACTTCGTTTTAAAAATCAATCACCTTCTTTAGCCTTTGTTGGAAGGTGATAAGGAATAAGTGCCTTACAACAATAATAAGCAAAATAGTAGCGGTTAAATCAAGCCAAATCTGATAACCAGAAGATTTTGCTATATGTTTGATGGTATATTTGATTCCCTGTTGTTTAACAATAATTTAATCTATAAGAGACAAAGGAGGAATGAAATTAAATTCCAATAGAACTACTTAACATTTTACATTCGAAAGCCAATATACTAGAGCTATGTAAACTAGACTGTTAAGTTCTATGCTGCTAACAACAAGTCTAGACGGATAACGGCAGACCAAGCCATCGATAGTGATTCCTTTGGGATGATTCCTTTCACAGTGCTTGATTGAAGATACAAATCCTCTTGTGTATTCAACATAGTCCCGAGCTGGCTCCAAGTACTGCCGACCTGCATAACTCTATAGAAATTAAGAAAATTTATTGAGAATTGAATGCCGAAGTTGTTTGTTAGCAAGCTCTAATGGTTATATAAGAGAGAGTCAAGATATACTATCGGAAAAAAGATTATTCTTGAACCACTTGCTTTTAATCCAATGAGCTCCATGATTATATTTCCAAAATATATTGTTACGTTTTTACTTTTCAAAAATAAATATAGTTTGTAGATTGCTAATAAATTTGTATTTAGTTTTAATTAAAATTCTTTATTATTCGCACAATTCTGTGTGCCACTGTTAACAACTTGATGTAAGCAACAACAATTGAGTTGTTTGTTATTCCTTTTTGTACTCTTTCGCATAGACAATTACCAAATCACTAGATAATTGTTCGACAGATCTTTGTAGTTGAGATCTTCATACCATAATTTTTCTCTGGAAATACATCGCGTCTTCACACAAGACTGACTGAACTTTTACTGACTTCGTTGCCTGCTTTGTCTTGCCTTTTATATGGTAGAAAAACAGTCTAATGAATGCTCTTGAAGGTAAAAAGTTTTGCTTTCTCGAAATTTTTATAATGTAAATATCGTTGTTTACATTTACTATCGTAGTATTGTGTGTGTATTTTTGTTTATTTGTTTACAATTTTATTATGCTGGCGCTTATTGTTATGCTAAGCTGTATGATAATTTGTAAACAGGTTGGTTTACTGCTTTGTTTTGTTTTTGTATCCTTATTTATTATTTTAGAGTTAAGTGATGTACAAGATTTTTCATTTTCGTAACAATATTTTGGTTGGCCAGTAAGATTGTCTAATGCTACCCTTAATATCTTATTTGTAAATTGTAATTAATCGAAATTTTTATTTTCTATTTCAGATACGATATGAATGGTATGTATTAAGTAAACCTTCTTCCAGGCCAGGCTATATTTTCATAAATTATTGCCACAATTAAAATCTATTTATCGGTCAATGTTTTATGTACACTGTCATAGTAATGTTTGACATGAAGTCCGTTTATCAGAATACAATTTCAATTCATTATTAATGAATGACAAAAAAATGTATTGAAAGTCTATAGCATGGTTATTGGACAATAAATCAATATTTCAAGCATTACTTAACTAAATTCACCCTAAAAGTTTGCAATATTTTATTTTGTTCCACAATCTCTCTGTCTATCTCTCTCTTTGTCTCTGTGTATCTTAGTCTCTCCTCCCTTAGTGATACAATGATTATGATTATTATCATTTTATTTAAATTGAAAACCACAGTCGTCATATTTACAGTCTTATATTTCCCTACTCCATCTAACCCCAATAACCAAAGAAATCCATTTAATGGGGTCAATCATTTAACCAAGTCTAAAGGATATACAGTTGGATATAGGATTTGTAAGAGTATTTATGTGAGCGCCTGTATGTATGTTTGTGTTTGTTATCATTTCGATTTCAATTCATTTCAATTTCAGTTACAGTTTCGATTTTGTTATTGGTTTTGTAAATATAACTCACATCTTTCATACACTTTGTCTCTAGCTCTCTCCCTCTCCCTCTCTCTCCTCTCTCTCTCTCTCTCTCTCTCTCTCTCTCTCTCTTGATCACAATGTATATTTTTTCCCCTTTTTTTTGAAGATTTTATACACAAGATAAATGACAATTTTTATGTGGTCTCATAAAATATTGTTTAAGGCTTGTCAGGTCTGGTTAAAATGATGGCGCATCATGAAAGAAAAAGTGGGAAAAAAGAAGTAAGCACGACCTTTAAAGTATTTTATTATCAAAGTGTACTTAACTGGTCATAAATTCACACAATTTTTTGTGTTTTTTTTTTTTTCATACTCTTCCACCGTTTCAATTCTTTTTCCAGCCTTACCGTTCATTCGATTAGGCTGTATGAATGGCTGGTTATTTGTTACTGTGTAATAAAATATTGGAAAAAAATTTCTGTTGCCTATATTTAGGCAACGATAAAACGATATTTGCGATAAAGCGAATAAATTATTTGACATAAATATGTGGGAATGTGTGAACATTTTATGGAAATTCTATAAATACTTGAAGCATAACTTGATAAACAAAATTATGAGACAAAAAAGATATATGAAATCATCCGTATATATATGACGGGATGTTATAGATCAAAAGGTACAAAGTACTTTATTGAAAAAGATTAATTACATGCTGCAAAAAATTAAAATTTAAAGCTTAAAACAATGCCTTTTTAAAAGGCGTTCAATAATTTTATTGACCATCTTGCCTAAATGTAGGCTTCAATGTATTCAATGTATTAACGTATATATGGAAAAAGTAGCCTGCCTAAATATATGCTATAAATTATCAAACTACTTTATTTACCAGGTCTTGCAAACAAACCAACTTCATTTAATAGGCTTCACAAAAAAATAAAAAATATGGCATACTTTTCGGGGCTTAACATATAATTCTCTTGAACAATCAATACCAACCAAAAAAAAAAAAACGAAATAAATAAACTTTTTAACGAACTATTGACAAATTTATAAAGATTTATTTACTTTCGTTTTTACGTCGTTTATTTTTCATATTGTTTTCAGTTCATTTGGCCAAAAATCAAAAATTATAATTTATTGTTGGCCATTAATAGTGACAAGTGAAAGTAATTGAAAATATTGGCCATAAAAATTCTTAATGAAAGCACAGGAAAAGGAAAGCTAAGAGATGGAGGAAGTACAAAACAAACAAAACAAAAGAAAAGAAAGTGTCAAACAAATAATACCTTTAAGCTGCTTAAAACTTATTTAGCTGGCGCTTTTTATTTTCAAAACTCCAGGCATTTTATCTAATTTTGAACAGGCGCCGTCTGTTAACAAAAAAAAAACAAAAAGAAGAAATTCAGGGGCAAGGGAAATAAGAAACTTTGCAATTTTTCACACCTAAATAACACCCTCCAACTCGCTCTCTCTCTCTCTGTTGCTAATAATACTGGTATGGTTATCTTATAATAAAACTTCCTTTGCTGTTTCCTCTCTTGCTTAAGCAGTGCCAGTTGAGAAGCATATTTTTTTTTTTTTTGGCAAAGTTTGTTTTCATAATTTTTTATAATTTTTTTATTTCTTCTCAATTTTTCTTTTCTTTTTTTCAGCGTTTTTCCGTTTTTCGTTTTTCTCATTTCCTAAGAATTTAAGCAAGCCAATGATCATGCTTTCGCCAAATAAAGTCTACAGTATACAGCGTAGTGTGTGTATACACATTACCATTAATATGAATTATCGTTTTGCAAAGTTTTTAATCGAAAAGTTTCTTTCATTATAACTTGCACGCGTATAAGAAGTATAAGGATTTGTATTTTATTCTCTATAATTTTTCTTTTTTTCTTTGCTATTTTCTCACGAATAGTGTAGCATACTTTATGGCTCTAAAGCTGGTTGTATGAAAACCGTAAACATTTGAGGTGGAATTTTTATACTCAAATTAATGCTGCAGCTTTAAGACTTAGAGATATACAGGTTATGTGGCAACAGAGGAAATAAATTTTCTTCGTTGAAACTTGAAAAGTTAAAATTCTCAATATAAGCTGGGAAATTAACAAATATGAGTTGAATGTTTGAAAGCAGATTATGAGAACATAAAGTATTGAACAAATTTTAAAGTTTAATTTCATTTAAACCGTAGATTATTATTTAATAATTATTAAATATTTTAGCATTCAACAATAAAAATATCTTTTAAGGTTTCTTTAAATAAAACCAACACTCATGCAGTATTGTTTAGGGGAATATGAAGCTAGAGTACTGTATTGTTCTATCAACCAATCTAACAGGCATTCGATCTGTCTTTGTAAAATTTTTTTTTTTTTTATTTACTATAAAACCAACACTCAGGGGATGGCCCCTATTCATGCAGTGCATTGTGTAGGTTTAGGAAGGAGGAAAGAGGGAGTAGTGTTTATGGACATTCGATTTAAATTCACCAATATCGTAATTGACGGGAAAAACTCTCGCAGGAAGATCATTCCACAAGCGAGCAGTGCGGGCAAAAAATGAATTCTCCCTGTAATGCATTGTGCGGTTCACTGGACAATCAACCACAAAAGGATGTGCTCTGTGAGAAGCTCGAGTACCACGTAAAAATATGTGGTTATCGGGAACCAAGCCCCTTATCTCTTGAGAACACCTCCCATTACAGTACCGATAGAACAATGAAACACACGCCACATTGCGACGATGCTCCAACGAATCAATAGAGTTGGATACCCTACTGTCATTAATAAGCACCTTCGCCCACTCCTGTACGCGGTCGAGAAGCTTCAAAATAGACTTTGGAGCACCGGCCCATACATGAGAGTTGTACTCCATCCGGGGTCGGCTAAAGGCCCTGTAAATAATAAGAAGGTCGGATGGAGTGAAGTATTTCCTGCACCGTTTCAAAAAACCAAGGCACTTGAATGCTTCCTTCGACACTCGAAAAATGTGATCGTTCCAACGAGCATCACAACTAATTCTCATGCCCAGAACATCAAGAGCATCCGCCTCTTCAATATTTACATTACCCATAAATACAGATGACAGAACACCAGAGCCAGCATCACGCCGGTGCGTCAAAAAACAACATTGGGTCTTGCGCGCATTGAAATCGACCCTGTTCACGCGGCCCCACTCAGGGATTTCTATCAGGTCACCTGTGAGTGTGTCATTCATGTTCGACCTCCTTGCCCCAATCTCCAAAAGGCTCGGCCTCCGATCAAATGAATATGAATGACAAATGTTGCTGTCATCCGCAACAGAGTAAATAGGATTCGAAGTAATAGACAGAAGGTCATTGAGAAAAATAAGAAAAAGAGTAGGAGAAAGTAGGAAAAATTATGAAATTTCCTAGTACAAGCCTGAACTGGGTTACTAACCCTGAAAATATGCAGTGGGTATATAACATTGTAATCAAACCAACTATGCTCTATAAAGCCGATTATTAATGGTTGGCTTTAGAGAAATTTTGAGAAAATTATGAGGCATTATTTACTATTCTGAACAAGACTTTATTATACGTATGGCAGTACCAAGCAATTCTAATCGCGACAATGAGACTGAACTCCGTAAGATCACGGATATATTGAAGTTGCGGTCATTCCAATCCATTAGATCTTGGGTTCAGTTGAAGAGTTTGAAACGCCACAAGATCAATGAAGTATACAAGCTACTGTTATGCCAAAATCTTGAGTAAAATGGATAAGAATGTTATTCTAGTGCAAATACAAGCCCCCAGTGTTCCTAACAGCAAATAGTAAAATGGTGGTCTTCACATTTCTAAATTGTGCGTCATTACAGGACTCAAATAAGATCTTTCAAAAATACAAGATATGAATACAACTACTTCAATACAATACCTGATCGCTCTTTCGATCCTGGTGGTATAATGACCGGATACAGTCAAAGAAAAAAGTCTGCGTACAACGGTGGTTTTTAACCAAATTGAAAAAATATTTAAAGCCTTGTTAAAGGCAACTACAATTAAGAATGTTTGAAGACAAAAACGAATATAAAAAAAAAAAACTTGAAATTACTAGGAAAAAAAACCTGCACACAACGGTGTATGTACACCTTTTTCTGTGACTGTATATGGAATCTATTCAGAACAAGTGAAATTTAGAATCGCCTTGAACTAAACGAGTATTGTAATCTAATTTTGAATGAAGAAATGCCAAAAAAGATTGCCCCTAAGAAAATCTCATCAGGATTCAGTCGTCCCTACTCGGAATCAGAGAGTAGAAACATATGTCAAGACAATGTTCAGCAGGGAAATAGTTCATATTCACAGGGGTCACCGGATCAACCTCCAGAATAGCGTATTGACCAGAAGCTACAATGAGCCAACGAGAGAAAGCATTAAGTCTAGTCGCAGCAAGCTTGGGCACCTGCTTAGCGAGAAACACAGTATGAAGCTAGTTTAGCATTGCAAACAAGGCTTTCGTGGGGGTGGTGAGTAGAGAACCAGTTGTATAAATGGCGGCAGACCTTCTGACCTTCTCAAGAAGTCTGACGTTGTATTGTCTGTCCAGAGCAGTCGACCAGAAAGCAACACCGTATAAGAGGTTGGGTTCGATGACGGTAGAATATATCCAACGCATAATCTCATACAAACTCTATTTATTAGCAAAGGAAGAATGGGATAACATACCCATTTGGAAAGACTCCAGAAATATCTGGCCCAATTAAAAAAAAAAATGTGCAACAGAGCAACTTCATAACAGTTATAACGGAACACTGGTATATATGCTCCTAGACTGGGAATATCCCATAACGACTTCTAAGTATCGTGCAATAAAAAAGAAGAAGAGAAAATCTCAGAAAATCTTCGCTAGTTTCCATTTTTTAATGTAAGAATTCTTGGATACCCAGAATTTTTATTGTCTTATAAAACCAGCACTCAGGGGATGACCCCTACTCATGCAGTGCATTGTGCAGGTTTTTTATTAAAGTTGGAAAGAGAGAGGGAAGAAACGAATTGCTGCTGGTGACTATAAAATGGCCAGTGCTATGCCTTCACCATTAGATAGTTTACATCAATCGTCCCCAAGAAGCCCGCAGTTTCTCACACCACTTATGTTGTGTATGTTAATTTTATGCAGAAGTGGCGGGACCTATAGTTTAAAGTCGACTCCAAACGACAGATTTTTGAGAAACAAGAAGAGAAAGAGAAGAAATCGCCGAAAAAATTCTTTTTGTATTTTTTTTTTTATTTTTGATGTTTGGCCTGGGATTCGGACAATTGCTTTACGTCTAATAAGCTAACACACTACCTACTAGACTACGGCGACCCCCAAATTGACGGAACCTGTCTCTAGCTGACTGTAGTCGCCGCATTTTAGTAGGCTGTGTGTTGCATGATTAGACGTAAGGCTCAAACTCCAGATCAGACAACTGCAATTAAACGAAATATAAAGCGAAATATTCCTTGGATGGATTCCTCTCTGAGAGTAAGTCAGATTGTCTTGAAAGGTTAGGTTAGTTCAGAAGACGTGTACCTGTCAACCAAGACAAATATAGTACGCGGACATCGAACTGACCCATTGTACAACGTTCTAAAGGATAAAAAGAGGATATGTAGGAAAGAAGGGGGAGTTGGAAGCGGAGGAATCACGTAGACCAGACACAACAAAGAGGATGAGAAAGCGCAACTACAACGATGAAGGCCTAGCACCTTTCATTGTCATGAAAAGTTTCTTGAAAAATCTGTCGTTTAGGCAGACTGTAAGTCCCCTCCGCTCATGTATAAAATTAACACACACAACATAAGCGGTGTGGGAAAGTAGATCGTAATCCTGCTAAAAGCTTGTAATGACCAATCATGTATATCATGTTAGCTGTCTAGCTAACGAGGGTTTAATCTTAATAAAATTTTCCGCTTGGCTGACAGAAGCTGACCAAAGGTCGCAGTAGATAATTTCATTGGTAGAACGGTAATTAATTTCATATTACCGGACTTAAACTAAAAGCAATAAGTAATGAAACTTTACCATTTATGAGGTTAGAAAAATAACTAAAATTGGGAAAAAGGAAAAGCTTCAACTTAAACCTGTTCTTTATATAGAGATTCATAAAGAGGTTTAAAGAAAAAATATCGTAATTTTTGTTAATCAAATGTCAATAGATAATGAAATAAATTTAATTGCGTATGCTTTAAAAAAAATAAACTTTAATCCTAAAAATATTCTATAAATTATTATCGTGTGCAAGGTTATGCCACATAAATTTATTGTAGAAAAAAACAGGCTAAACACAGCATGCTTTTAGGCTTAATAAACTATTTTATTTAAATTCCCTTGAAATTTTTTTTTTTTTGTAAATTTTAAATGTTGTTTTTCAATGTTTTTGCTTAACAAACCGCCTGGTGATAATGTCAAATTGTTTTCCTACCATTTTATTGTACTTTCATTAAGTATTGAGGGATATTTGATTTTTATTCTATTTGAATGGAATTTTACCCCAATTAAAGCATATAAGTGCCACATTACAAGTGAATTTGATTTTTGTTTTTTTTATTTTAGCAATTCACTCTTACATCGTGGACATTAAATTTAATTTTCGCTGACTTTTCATTGCCAGTCAATTTGTATGTCAACAATGGCTTCGAGCAATTTCTTTTTTATTTTTTTTTTTTTTGTTGTTGCTACTCTAGAATATTATTGTCAACATTGTGTCTCTGATGTCATGTGAGTATTTTTGTGTTATGTACAGTGTAGTTTACTTCATTCTATTTTTCATTAAAAATCCCATGTTAACACTTTAAGCATTTAAGCCCTTAAGTAATATGAGTGCTTACAATTGCTTAAAAAAAAAACAACAACAACAACATGCACACATTTTAATAAATTAAAACAACTATTACTGTTCCTATCTACTCACCAAAATAAAGGAAAAAAGTAAAACTCCCTTTGGAATATCAACACAAATTACTCAAATTTAAGGTGACCAGTTTTCATAGCATATTCAAGTAAAGAATAAAACCGTGAATACAGATTTATTTGTGCTTTTGATTTACAATTCATTAAAATTTTCTTATTTTTACATTTTTTTAAAGCATTTTTTGAAAATTTTTTATGGGACCAACCTTGTTCACAAATTGATCGTTAATTGTATACGAAAGTATGCTCTTACACTACATACAACTACCGAGAGTATGTTTAACAGGAAATTATTAATAATAATAAATAAATAAATCAATATGTATGTATGTATGTAATCATCAGTGTAAACTATTAATATAACAATTGTCAACAGTTTGACAAGCCTTTTGCCAATACTCGAGAGATGGTGGCCATTGAAATATTTGTCCAGAGACAATTGATTGTTCGTTCATTCGTATGCTAATAATTAATAAAAATTTACAATGTTTCTGCAGAAGAGCACAATTAAAGCTGAAAAATATTAATAAGATATGCAAATAAATACAGAAAAAATAAAATTATGAAAATGAAAACAAAAGCACAATAATAAATGCAAACAAAAAAATAAAAAACAAAAAATACAAATAAATTGAGAATTGCTTTTAATATTCAATATTGTTGTTGTTTGTTGTTGTTGTTGTAGATCAACAAATTATAATAATTTAATATTTATCAGTATCGATGAAAATTGATTGCATTTCATTTGTTGTTGAAATTAAAATTAAGTGAATATGAAAAGTCGGTTGCAAATATCTCCCATACCACCGCATCAAATTTAATGAATGATATCTCAATTTAAAGCTTATATCTAACACTAATGGTGAAAAATAATTAGAAATTGAAAAATTAATATTTTCATTGATAAAAATTATATTTTATATAGAACTGCATGATAATACTGTTTTCATTATGATCATATGTTTTTGTTCAAGTGTGGTGAAACAGGGTCGCTTAATAGTAATGCAGTTCTACATAATATAGCATGTATTAAAATCTATTCTGGCAATACCACTTATTGGCGTAACACTTATCTTTGATGGCACCCTACAAATAGTTGTCTAAAGGTGTCAAATCGCAGCTCCGAGGTGGCCAAACGACATCAGCTCTGCGACTGATAATGCGATCTTCAAAAACAGGGCGCAAACATCAAGTGTAGCTTCGTCTGTGTGGCACGTAGAGCCATCCTGTTGTCAATATCCTTCTCTTCAATTTTCGGGAACATGGCCCGATAACGATCGCTATTGAGTGTAATAGCCATTTCTGGCTTATTTTCGAAGAAAAATGGCCCAATTACGCCTCTGGACAAAAATTCGCATCAAACAGTCACTCGTTTAATGGATGCATGCGAGTTTTCGGTGTACCAAATGCGACAATTTTGCTTGTTAACATACGCGGCAAGATCAAAATAAGCTTCATCTGAAAAGATGATTTATTTTTTGCAAAAATCGGCATTTTTTGTAAGTCTTCTGCAGGCCCACGTAACGAAACTAAAACGCATTGCATGCGCAATTGGCTTCAACTCCTGAAACAATTGGACCTTATATGCGTCATACCAAGGTCTTTATGCAAAATTCGTCTCAATGATCTCTTAGAAATGTTCAATTGTTGAGAACGACGGTGAATTGATGTTGATGGCACTTCACGCACACTTTCTGCCACACCAGTAATATTCTCGGGTGTACATTTTCAAAGTAATGTTTCCCAGCGTTGTTCAAGCGTATACACAACCATATTCGTTCAACCGAAGGATAACACTAACTGTCTATCAAGTCAGAAACATAACAGAAATAAGCATTAAATCGGTTTTTCGCTACTCATAACCACTCATGATATTTTTAGTATATTGACAATATTGAAATTTAAGTATGTATTCTGATTCATTTGTACTCAATACAATGTGGATTTATAAGTACAGGAGGTTGCAATCAGTATGCATACAACGCTAACATCAAGCACTTACCATTCGAAATATGTTTAATTCATAGACCTACTCATTTCGATTCATAACTTTAGAAAATGATACGAATGTCTCCAATCATTCATCAAAATCTTAGTTATTGTTGCCTTTACAAAAAATGAAAAAGACTAAACACACAAAGTTCTAGTGAGTAGCCGATTCATACTTATTTTGTAATAAGTGTTGTTAAATGTGCATATGATCTGTACACTTCAAACTTTGAATATGAGTGGAGGAAGCATAGCAGCGTTTGTTGAAATCGTAAAAAAATCGTCAGAAAAAATAAATTGAAAGGTTTTTAAAAATAAAAACATTTAAAGTACAATAATATTGGA
This sequence comes from Sarcophaga peregrina, assembly GCA_014635995.1. NCBI lineage: Eukaryota > Metazoa > Arthropoda > Insecta > Diptera > Sarcophagidae > Sarcophaga > Sarcophaga peregrina. The sequence goes on along the minus strand of CM025789.1, from coordinate 127,884,396 downwards.
TCATCTTTCACATGGGTGGTGGAAATACTAGGGAGTCAAAAGATCTTAATGTTATGGTCATGAAAATTCACTGTTATAATCTCTAGCAGTGCCACATTTTTCAGTGCCTTGATTTCCTAAGACGCTGCAATAAATATTTCATTTCATTTGATCTTTTACACCATTTATAAACGACCGGGAATGGAATACAAATTTCATATATGGGTTGGGCATTAGCGTCTAATTTGAAGCTTCTCGACCCTTTACAGGAGAGGCCGTAGTAGCTCGTTAAACACGATAGTATGTCCATCAATTCATTAATTTAAGCATCGTTACAATGTGGCTTGTGTTTCACTACTCTATCGTTGCTCTCTATTGCAAAGGATATTGCTCAAGCGAAAAAAGAGGGACTTATTTCTCGGCCAGCACATCCATGTGTGGTCGATTGGTTAGTGTATCGCACACTATTATAACAAACAAAATTTGTTCTTTAGTCGGTCTATTCGTATGTGGAACCCTTCCTGTAGAGATCTTTCCTGTTACTTATGGTATAAAAATATTTAACCTAGTGTCCGTAAACACAGGGGTTCCTGTAATATATTTCTTAGTTCCAAACACAATGCCATACTCTGAGTGGTGGTTTATTTATTTATTTATTATAATTTACATAGCACAACAAGATATGAATCTTATAAGTGACAGTGCTATGTTAGGAATCATTAAGATTTAAAAATGAATAGTGAAACAAAAATACATTAAACAATATAAAGAAAAGAATATAATATAAAGAAATTAAAAAATTAAAAAGTAAGTAAGTAAGTAAATAAGTGATTCGAAAATATTAAAAATAGAATATTAAAAAAAAAATTACCATTTACAAAAATTAGTATAAAAAAAACTGGGAATAAAAATATATTCTATACAGACCTAAAACTAAATCACAAATAGTAAAAAATTTTACTCATGAAAATAATTTGAATAACTCCTTCTTGAACGCGTTTGCATTGCCTAAATTCTGGATATAATTTGGTAGGGAATTCCAAAGACTAGTGGCGTTTATTAGAAACTATCTCTGAGATAAAAGAGTCGTAAATCTTTGCTGAATAATGTTCCTACCGCGGTAGGATCTAGCAAATTTAATTCGATAAAATAAATATTCCGGCCAGTCCCGTGTAAATTATCTTATGAAGTAGAATAAGGCATCTAATTTTCAGGAGATTATCAAATTTTACATTAAGAATCCGGCAAGCCAAATGGGAAATGTAATCACGATGCCCATTCTGAAAGACATATCTAGCTATGTTATTGAACGCCAAGTTAAGTCTACGTTTATCATCACAATCGCTAGTTTGCGAAAATTTCACACCATTACAAAAGTACCGGAATTAAGTACGTTCTGGCAAGTTGCATACGAATGACAAAAGGAGTCGTATCAATAACAGTCCAAAAGTTCCTAAGCATACTATAAATTCTACCTACAACTGCACCTATATGGTTAGACCACGATAAACTGCCATTATTGACTTTAATGGCAATATTTCGCAGATTTGACAAAGTCAATCTTATTTCCCCTGATGCATAATTCAGGCATGATGAATGATCTGTCGGTTCTCGAAAGTATAATACATTTAGACTTGGAGGGATTGATGCAAAGACCATTGGCCGAGGCCAAGTTGTCAATCCTTACCAAATCACTATTAATATAGTCCAAACAAGAATCAATATTCTCCCTTGGAGTACTAGTATAAAGCTGCACATCATCAGCATATGTATGAACATTACAGTGAATCAAGACATCCGGTAAATCATTTATATACATACAAAATAACAGAGGCACAAGTATTGACCCCTGGGGAATACCTCTACTAATATTAAGTGGATTTGAGATATTGTCATTAAGATGTATGTTTTGAAACCTTTTCAGCAAATAAGAATAAATAAGATTACAGGCAGAATTTGACAAATAAAACAGTTTCCAGAGCTTTTTGAAAAGAACTTCGTGATCGACTGTGTCAAAAGCCTTAGTGTGATCAAGCAGAACCAAAAACGCTACACTATTTTCATCTAGTTTCGATCTAATATCTTCTACAACATTTACTAGAGCTGTAGTACATCTTCTACCTTTCATAAATCCTGACCCGTGCCTACATTCTCCCGAAGCTATATTGGAATTTTTTACATTTTCTGCAATGGCAAATGATAATTTATGCTCAATTTGTAATTGGTAAAAATCGTCAAAATAAGGCACAAATCGTCATGTCGTCAAAATGACATTTTTACGGCTCAAAATCGTCAAAATGACGATAAATGGTCAAATCTGGCAGCTATGAATGAAGGTTCAATGATATCAAAATAAGTATGAATGCGTATAAGTATCAAAAAATTATGAGTATGAAGCGATTATACTCATATTTCTTAATAATTATTGCTCATATCTGTTATAATTATCAATTATCCATTATTGGCTATATAGCGGCTGGATTTTGTTGAATATCTATACCACCATGCGTATGAGTGTTGTGTATTAACAATTTACTACTAAATATTACGTATACGCTCGAGTGGTGTTCATATTATAAAATAAATAGAAAACTGAAGAAATTTTTGTTTATTTAATATTCGATTAGGTATTAGTGGCCTATTGTGGTTCTTAGAAAAACAGGCAGTATTGTAATCTAATATTTGTTTTTAAAGTCCATTAACGAAATTAAGAAATTCATTGGAATAGAAGATTAAATTCGTAAACAATTAAAAAATAAATCGATCATGACATTTACGCCAGCCATATCAGATGAATCTTTAATTTATTATTTTTCTATTTTGTTGTTTTTGTTTTCTATAAAATTTTTGTCAATTAATTCGATTTAATTTATGCAAATTTATTTATTGAGTTCAAGTTGTTTTTATTATTTTTGCTTAATTATAAAACATGTTCAACATGCTTAGGCTAAATAGAGGCGGCATAAATTGTGGCTTAAAAAAAAAAAACAAAATTTTTTGGTTTTATAATTACAAACCAAACCATTTAGATTGCTTAGATAGGAGATGGGCAATCAATAGAAAAAAACATGCAAAAAACAAAAAAACTTTTTAAAAATAATGTTAATATTTCAGTTAATTTTTTTGTTGTTGCTGTTGTTGTTGTTTTTATTTGTTTAGAATTAATTTAAATATTTGCAATTAAAATCATATTAAATATTAATCACAACAGGCATGTTTCTCATGAAAATTAATTCGTTTTTAAATATTTTTAAATTTATTTGGATTAGAAGCAAACAAAAAATTGCAATAAATTTAATATAATCGTTATAAAATTAATAAAGTGCGGTCAAAAGTAACGAACAATGTCTATAGGACAAAATTTTAATTTAAATTAACCTGCCATACTGGGAATATCATTTGCCTAAGTCAACATGTTCAAAATGACGTTTTTATTACAAAATTTCTTGGTTTTTTTCGGTAACGAAACGGCGTCAATAAGAAAAGATTCTAACACAGAAGCCTTCCAAAATAAGTGGTCAATATGACATTTAGATAGATGCTGTTTTCTTAGCATAACAAAATACTCTGAATCTGATTCATTTGATGTCCAAACCAAACAACAACTCTAAAATTCTTTCAATTATCAGAAAAAGTTGTTTCCCTTTCGCCAACGTCATGCAAACATATTGTTACAAAAATGAAGAATTCAGATACTAATGTTTTGCTTTTAAATTGCTTAACATTAAAGTTCTAAACAAATGCAGTAAACAAACCTGTTTACAAGTTATCGTACTGCTTAATATAACAATAAACATCAGCACAACGAATGGTAAAAACAAAAAACAAAAAATCCGCAAACAACACTTCAATAATAAATGTAAGCAATGATGTTCAAATTTATAAAGATTTCGAGAAGGTGAAGCCATAAAAGCGAAGTCGCTTTCATGAACATTCATCAGATTGTTTACTTTACCATATAAAAGGCAAATCAAAGCAAACAAGTGAGTTAGTAAAAGTACAGTCAGTATGGTGTGAAGACGCCGACCGTTTGAAGAGCGTAATCATGGTACAAAGATCTGTCAAGCAATTGTCTAGTAATTGTTATTACTTATGCAAAGAGTATAAACAGATGAATAACAAAGAAAAGCAATTGTTGTTGTTTACATCAAGTTGTGAAAAGAATTATGTGAATAAAAAAGAATTTTAATTAAAACTAAACACAAAATTTATTTTTATTTTATATGCAATCTCCATATTTTCAAATGCTTTTAAAAGGTAATAACGTAACAATAAGTATTGTATACTGTAGAGGTGTGCAATGGGCAATAATAGTAAAGTAAATAAAAGCAACCCAAAATAAGCTAATACAAGTCTTACCATCACTATGCAGTACAATTACAACGACCATAGGACTCACTTGAAATATAAAAATCATAATTTTTATAAATTAAAAATGTACTAGATGACCCGTGCAAATATTTCGCACCGTTAATTGTCATTTTTGTAACATAAAATGAAAATAATTAATAGAAATTTTATGAAAAGTATAAAAATATTAGAAATCATAATATCATCATACATACTTACATATATATGTTTAAATGTTTTTATAATACCTTTTTGAATACATCTTTAACTTTTTGCCCGTACGAATCCTTAATGCAAACAAAAATATCTTTAAACATATGCACTCAAGAAAAAGCCACGTATAACTGCCAATGTGAAATAACCGGTTCTGGTAAATACAATCCAAATCCCTTTGAAGGGTTTGATCTTGTGCTTTGTTTATCGTCATAGCAAAAGCAACTTTCACAGGGAATTGTTTTCATGGCATTCGAAAAGGCACAGTTGGATCAGGAGGTGTAAGGTTGATTCGGGGTATGAATAATTTTTGCTGATATGATGTGCTCTCCCAAATTTGCTACGATAAGCCTAGTACCATTTATTAACCCCCGTTTAGCATTAATATTTTTGATTAACGTTACAATTGCATTTGTCTTTTCAAATGCACGTTATTTATATTCTTACGCTGCATGTTATTTTTATTCTTATTTTTCTTAGAATCTTTTTAACTGTTAAATATCAGCTGACACTCTATATATGTACATATATTTTAAAATACACCGTATTACTACACTTCATAAAACAAACAATGTCAATGCCAATAACTACATTACCAAAATGGCTTTTACAACTTTATTTATTATTATGTGGAATAGCATTACAATTAAGCGACCCTGTTTATCGCACTTGATCTAACAACTACGGCAAAGTATTGCCAAAACAGCTTTTTACAACTTAATATGCGTATTTTATATAACTGACTTAGTAATAAACGGCATTATACTAAATAGCGGTATTGCCAGAATGGATTTTAATACATGCTATATTATGTAGAACTGCATTACTATTAAGCAACCCTATATTACCACACTTGAACAAAAACATATAATCGTAATGACAACAGTATTATCATGCAGTTCTATATAAAATATAATTTTTATCAATGAAAATATTAATTTTTCAATTTCTAATTATTTTTCGCCATTAGTGTTAGATATAAGCTTTAAAATAAGATATCATTCACTAAATTTGATACGGTGGTATGGGAGATATTTGCAACCGACATAAAAATAATGCTTTAGAAATAATAATAATATTTTGGTTGAAAAATCATCAGAAATATGATAAAAATCATCATTCTTGCAACGCTGCACTGGGAAAAAACCTTTTTTTTTACACTACTGTTATTCATATGGCAATACTGAAAATGTAGCTTCAGTAGTAAAATATGCTCTTACAATACAAAGCATAGTTCCGTTACATTACAAACAAACGAGTGCTGTTGCATACATTGAATAAATGAGAAATACACATTTCAGTGCACTCGTAAAATCAAGATTACACTACAGTACTGCCTTCGGTGAAGGATAAGCTAGCAGAATGTCTTGTGCACACCTCTAGTATACAGTATGTTGTCCTAGACATGAAGCTCACCGATCAATACACTGGAATAGAATTTCATTTTTAGTTGAATAAAAAGGTTTTTCTTGTGCGACTTTGAAAAATATCTAGATACTCATTTAATACATGACTATACGGGCTTGAAATACTTTATTACACTGGCCTTTTAAAAGCTAATTAAAGTCTAATAAAAAGCAAAAATAATATTTCACTTCTGAATATTTAAAGGCATTCATTTGTATGTATGGAAAGTACAAATAATATCGTAAATATTTCTCTGTTGGATATTACCATGTCAACAACAATGGCCAATGATGATCATAATCCCATGCACAACGTGTCAACATTTTAATAGAAAATCTGCTTAAAAAAACATACGAAAACAATATCTTTGTTGTTATTGTAATTGTTGTTGTTATTTTTATTGAATTTCTAAACAATTGAGATCGAATAACAGTTTTTGTTATTCTAGTAAAATGTTCTTATTTACGTTGCGTTATAGCTTTTGTTTTGAATAGAATAACGTCTGCAGAACGTTAAACGAGTGGAGAGGACAACAAAAACAAAAACAAAAATTAAAACTTTCTTTGGGTTGTTTTTGTTTTTGTGTTTTGTGTTTTTCTAGCTGTCAACTGTCATTAGCAAATGTTACGTTATTAATTTAAATTGAACTTTCTTCTCTCGTTTCGTTTTTTGTTTTCTTGTTCATAAAGACATACATACGTACGTATGTATATATGTATATACAGTGACTAGCAAATAAATAGCAACGCATTAAATTCGAAATTAATTTAATAAGAAATTTTGTTCATTAGTGTTCCATTTGCACATTCTCTTTTAATGTGATTAATTTGTTTTTCGTAAAAGTAAGCTTTAATGCAGCCAAAAGGACTTTTTTTTTGTCAATATGTACTACAGAGAGAGGGAGAGAAAGGAGAGTTGATGCTATTCCACTACCCTTAACTAATGTATTATAGTTTTTGAGTTGCCCTAGATTTTACATTGCTTATACAACCTCGCTGTTTTCGTTTCTTTTGCTATTACATGACGTGATAATAACGAGTTCAATTAATTTCTACTTTAACCAATCAAGCCATCAGCCAACCAACCAATCATTTACTGCATACAGTGTAAATAAACTTTGAAGTTTCTCCACCAAAACATTCATTTTTACAACGGCAAAAAGAAAAACATTTTGAAAAACAGAAACTTTTATTACGAGTTACTACGACTAATAAATAAAATGTAACATAACGTAACGTAATGTGTAATGTAATGTAAGCAAAAATGGCGAATGGCAAGCACGATACGAGCAAAAGTTTATCAAAATTAAACACGTTTTATTACGTTTCTCATGTCGAAAACACAATAATAATTGGCTGGCCATGGTTTTAATGAAGTGTGAATACTTCTGTCCAAAACTTTATAATTTATGATGGCAAATGGCACATGGCGAAATGGAAACAAGAGAACAAAAACAAAAAAATAAACTTTTTAAATCAGCTGCTCTATATATTACCATTTTAAATTGAATGAAAGTATTAAAGAGGATTCTAGTTACACAAAGCAAAGCTGATTAAAAGTGATTATATTTTAGGCCCTTACTTAATTGCTCATTACAATCCTTCAGTCAGGATTACGACTTAGTTTCAATTACAATTTAAAGTCAACTACGAACGACAGATTTATGAAAAACTTTTCATGGCAATATTATTTTACTCCCAGAGTTGTTGTCAACAATCTGCTGCGCTAGGGTATGGAATGTGGTCTAACGTTTTCTAATTCAACACATTACCAACTGGACTACGGCTGCTTTTTATTATTATTATTAAGTGGGAGCGGCCTGGTAGTCTAGTGGGTAGAAAGCTAAACTCTTAGCGTGAGGGTCGTGGGTATGATTCCCACTAGAGACTCTGGTCTGTAACACTGCATCGAGCACCTAATCTAAGTTACTCAGCTCGTATATAATTAGAATATAATTTATAATTGTATTGTAATTGATAAATAAATAATATTATTAAATGAAGAATAAAGCTCTACTTTTAGCAAAGTTCATAGAATCAATGATGAAAGCCATTTAATTGTCAGACAATCTATAATGGCGAAAGGATTGTTATGTTTTCTTATTTTAATAACGTTAAAATGTGAGCTCGTAGATTAAAAATAAAATTAAAATAAATCGCTGTTTAATTTTAATTAAAATTCTTTACCACTGTTCACAACTTGTTGTAAACAACAACAATTACTTTGTTTTTATTTGTTTTATTCCCCTATTTACACAATTTGCATAAACAATAACAATTATTAGACTATTGTTCGACTGATCTTTGTAACGGTTATCTTCGAAACAGAATTATTTACTTTAAACACATCGCACAATTCTGTGTACCTCTGTACACAACTTGATGTAAACAACAACAATTGCTTTGTTTCTTTTATTCCCCTATTTACACAATTTGCATAAACAATAACAATTATTAGACTATTGTTCGACTGATCTTTGTAACGGTTATCTTCGAAACTCAATTATTAACTTTAAAAACATCGCACAATTCTGTGTACCTCTGTACACAACTTGATGTAAACAACAACAATTGCTTTGTTTGTTATTCCCTTATTCACACCATTTGCATAAACATTAATAATTATTTGACTATTGTTTGACTGATCTTTGTAATGGATATCTTCGGAACACAATTACTCACTTCAAACACACCGCATCTTCACAAAAGACTGACTTAAATTTTACTAACTCTTCTCGAGGTCTCTTTATATGTAAACATTGTAGTGTTTTATTATTGTTGTTTGCGTATTTTCTTTACATTTATTCTTGTTGTATTTGTTGTTGTATTTTTGGTAACTTGTTTACCATTTTTTACAGTGATGTTTGTTTTTATATAAGGCAGTGCGATAATTTGTAAACAATTTCAGTGTTTCGTAGCTATTTTTTTTATAATTTTAATGTTAAACGATGTAAAAGAAAACACCAGTATCTAGAGATTTTTTTGTTTTCTTATTTGTTTACCTACTTACCTACTTAATGTGTGATTTTCCCTTTTATTTAGATACACTTCGTATTTTCTAAACCGAATAGATTTCTTATGGACTACTTTTACCAGAAAATTCGAATGCTACAGCTCTCTGTAGCTTTTATTCTAGAACATATTTTGTCTAGAAATCTGCTTCGAGAACTGGCTAAACCAAAGCAACAACATAACATAATTTCAAGGTTTACACATACAATAACTTTAAAGCCTTTAAAATTGTACAAACGGGAAGAACTTTCATTTACTTTCTGGTTATTTAAAATTAAAAACAAATTCTTATGCCTTCAGCTTACCTCAATAAACTCTTCTTAAATTTGTTACACAAAGAATTTATTCTTAAGGACCTTCTTGAAAGAAAGGAAAATTTCTTTATTAATATTTAAGTAAGACAGAGAGAGAGAGAGAGAAGGCCGAAGGCTCCTGAAACACCGTTTGCTTTTAAATTCCTTTTTTTAAATTTGATTAATTTGTAACAAGAACTTTAGATTTTTTTTTCTTCCCTTTTTTTGTTTTTTGTGTGTTTTCACTCTCTGTGGTTTAAGCCAACCATATAAATGCCAACAAAGAAGGTCAAAAGTAAGTACTTGACCAATATTTTCTTACTTTTCCTAAACAGTCGTAAAATGACACACATACCAGCACAAATCTGCCAGAGAAGAGAAAGAAAAAGAAAGTAAAAAAAGAAAGCTAAAGTAGACTTTTAGGACTGAAGTGGTTTGTTTCTTGCTTGAGTATTTTATAATTTCGTTTTAAGGTTTTGCATGCAACTTTCTTCTCTCTTTTAATTCCAATATGAGAGAGACAGAGCGAGAAAGAAAATACAAAAAGTCCTTTGAAATGTTTCAACAGTAGTAAGTTCTTTAGCAAAAGGAAAAAAAAAGAAAAAACTTCAAGTGACATTGTGGTATTAAAACACTTTCTTACTTTGAATTTTCTTTCTTTTTTTTTTAAATTAGTTGCGACATTTTTTTTTCTACAAGAAAATTAAGTTCAACAAGAAGAACTTTAAACGAGTCCTTTATTAAGCAAAAAAAAAAAAAATAAAATAAACAGATACCTGAAGTATGTATACATTTTTCTTCTTCTTCTTCTTTTTGAGGTTAGTTTAACTCTTTAATATCTTTAAGCAATAACTGGGGCGTAAATAAATATTTTTGTGTAGAAAAATTCAAAGGCAGTAAGAAATATGTAACGTGGCAGATATCCTTCAATAAAGGGATCCCTAGAAACTTAAAGAAAATAATCCCTAGTCGAAAATAAATCTTGCTATTGCAGCAATAATAATATCTCTCAATGACTAGAGCAGGGCAATGACATATGAGGAGGAAGGTAGCCTCCTCCTCCTTACATTCACAACTTCTAGAGATTTCATTCGTCGAAATGCCAAGTCTTTCAGTATGATTGCTAAGAGGACAGTTTCCCATAAGGATCGCCATTCTGCGATAAGTAGCCTCTTCTTGTCTAGCAATATTGCGTGTACCCTCCTGCTGCCAATGAGATTGAGATTCCTAGTAAAACGAGTGGCCAAAATCTAAATTAACTGAAACAATCAGAAGACCCACACCCTTTCACATGTCGCAGTCATCTCATCAGAAATATAATTTCCAGAACACATATAAAAGCTACCTTTGAATGAGCCGAAATTCTCTGTAAAATCGTCGGCATTAACTGACAAGAACAGTCGTTGAAACTTTGATCATTAGCCCGTGCGAGAGATTCTCAGTGAAAATTTTGCTTCCCAACAAGTATCGGGTGATTTTTTAGCTATTATCTTTTTGTGTACACTAGTTTAAATAGCTCATGTACGTTTCGCGTTTTGTTTCACAGTCAAACATATTCAGTTTGGTCTATAATTCAACCATCAATCATCTTACAAACGAACAACGTTTGCAAATCATTGAATTTAATTATCAAAATGCGTGTTCTGTTCAGGAAGTTCATCGCGCGCTTCTTCCATTTTGTGGTCAGTTTAAACCACCTACTGAATCGGCTACACGGGCTATTGTGATTAAATTTCGTACCAAATTTACATTTTTTGACATGGGACCACCAACGCGGTTACGTAGAGTGTGAACGGAAGAAAATATCGCAGCCAGTGTTAATGATGACCATCAATTATCGATTCGTCGCCAGTTCAGAGCATTTGGGCCTCTAGTTGCTCAACAACGTGGAAAATTTTTGCGGAAGGATTTAGGTGTGAAGCCTTTCAAATACAGCTGGTGCGAAGAATTGAAAGCCGAACGACCCTACTGCAGCACTAGAATTTTTCTTGAAAAGTTGACTGAAGATCCACTTCTTTATCGAAAAATTGTGTTCAACGACGAAGTTCATTTTTGACTCAATGGATACGTAAATAAGCAGAATTGCCTATTTTGGAGCGAAGATCAGCCAGAAGTATTGCAAAAGCTACCAATGTATTCAGAAAAAGCCACAGTTAGTTGCGATTTATGGGTTGGTGGCATCATTAGACCGTACTTCTTCAAAGATGCTGCGAAGCGTAACGTAACTGTGAATGGCGAGTGCTACCGTGAGATGGAATGCAACTTTCTTTTGCCTAAAATGCAAGAGTTTGACTTGGATAACATGTTGTTTCAACAAGACGGTGCCAGATGTCACACAGCACACGTAACACTAGACTTATTGAGAGGCGAGTTCGGTGAACATTTTATTTCACGTTCGAAAAATTCTAAATTCGAATGTTCTAATCGGACAAGCTATTAATCATATAATCGACCCTAATGTATCTAAGACCTCTTCCAAAATAACTGCATGTCCATAGTCTAGATTGAGACAGGATTTGACTGCATTGAGTTTCTCTGTGACCTGTTCAGCCCTTTGCCTTAATAGTCAAACACACATAATTGATCACTACAACCGTTCACTCAGGATTACAACCTAGTTTCTCTCACCACTTGAGTTGTATACATGAGTGGTGCCACCTACTGTTTAAAGTCAACTCCGAATGGACGATTTTTGAGAAACCAGAAACCAAAAATATATTGAGATTCCACAGATCGATCGTCAGATACATACGTATTTGGTTATTACAACCCGTCAGGATTCCGACTTACCTACTCACGCCATTTATGTTGCATGTGCTAATTTTAAAGTCGACTCACAGCTTTTGTCAGAAATCTGCTGAGAAGACGTTGCTGAAAATAAAATGTTTTCATATATTGTTTATTTCGAGATGTCTGAACTGGGGTTTGAACCGTAGCCTAATGTCTAGTAAGCCAACACATTACCTAGACAACACGTTACCTAGACTACGGTAACTCGACGCCAAAATTGTCTATGTCGACCTCTCTAAATAGCAGGATGTCAGGGTCAGGATTTGATTTTATTGAGTCTTACGGCCATCAGTTTAGCCCTCTGTCTTAATATGTAATATGACTTAAAACTATAAAATGATGAAAATCATTTGAAGAGGCATCATACATCTATCAGAAATATGTAATTAATCATTTTTTTGCTACTCAGAAGTACTCATAAAATTTTCAATATAAATAAGTCAACAATATTGAAATTTAGCTATGTACTCTGATTTATAGGTACAGGAGATTGCAGTAAGTATGCGTACAACGTTGATATGTAACTCATACCATTCGTAATAAGTTTGACTTATAAGCCGATTTATTTAGATTCATAACTTCTTCACAGATTCATAAATTCTTGTAAATGGTTCCAGTGACTCGAACAAAAATTTACAGACTTAGTTGTTGTTGCATTTATAAAATAAAAGTTGCATAAACAAAAAAGACAGCGGAGCAACTAGAATAGACACACAAATTTCTAGTGAGTATTTGAGTGTTCGTAAGCGATTCATATAATTTTGTGCTTATGCAGAGTCGAGTTTAAGTATGAATATGATGAGTAATTCAAACTTTGCGTATAAATAGAGGATCTATGATATAAAAATAAGTATGAATGGGTCTATGTATGTATCAAAACTTATGAGTATGATTCGATTCTACTCATATTTTTAAATATTCATTGCTGGTCTTTGATAACTAGTCTCCTTAATATAGAAATATTTAAAAAGCCCAAATCCAGCCTTAGCCCTATTGAAACTAATGTCTTTATTTTGTGACCATTCGCCGTTTAAATTGTCCTGAAACTCGTAAATCCGTTTTCCAGATGTTTTGAAAATTTTATTGGAAAAAAATTTTGTTTTTCTTTTAATAACTTTCTGCTCAAACCAATAACTGGCTGTTACATTGCTACCACAATACATTTTAAAAATAACAAAATACATAAAATTTAATACATTTTAAGCAAATATTTTCATCTGTAAACAAAAAAAAAAAATCCAAAAGAAAAAATCAACATTTCCTCCCACAAAATTTAAAGAAAAAAAATTGTGAATCCAAAAGAAAAAAGGACAAAAAAATTACTAAACTTTTACGCTTGAATATTTTCAAAAACCAGGCACGATTTACTAAACAGAAAACATTAAGAAAAAAAGAAAAAAATAACAACTAACCCACGTTATTTATTTTCTTCTTCAGTTTTTGTTTTCTTCTTGTTTTTCTTGTCTTTCCTTTCCACTTCCATCTTAAACTCAGCAGTTTTGTTTAGATTGTAAATTTTTGTATTTTTCTTTACTGGGTTTTTCCTTCTTTCCTTTTTTATTTTCTTTTCATTTGATTTAAAATTTACCTCGCCTGTTGATGTAAGTGTATGTGTGAATGAAATTTTCCCTCTGGCTACTACACTTAATCAGTATTTCCAAGAGTAGCGCGGACGGGTGTGTAGGCAGAAAGACCACCGAACAGCATGTGAATGTTTAGATTTGCTCAAATGGAAAATGGGGCCTCTTTTGTATTCATTTCAAGAGTTAAACAGAAGGCAGCCAGCAAAAACTAAACTAAATAGCCAAAGAAAAAATGTGCTGATGAATATGATGAGGATTATGATGTAGGTGGTAGTGTGGCAATGTACTAATCTGTATACACGGAAGAGACAGTGATGAAAATGTTAAAAAAAAAAGAAAATCAAGTGAGTGATATAAAACCTATGTTCCAAAATAGAATATAACAAATAGAATCCCATTAATCTCTCAAAAGATTGATAAGCAAAAGCCAATTTTCATTGATATATAATGATATATAATGATTGCAACAAGTAAGCGTTAATTTTTTAATTTTATTGTTCAAAAGCAAAAAATGTTGGAAATAAAATTAAATTTTGTGAGCGCCCTGGTAGTCTAGTAGGTAGTGTGCTAGACTATTAGCGTGAGGGTCGTGGGTTCGATTCCCACCAGAGGTTCTGGTCTATGACACTACACCGAGCATATGGTCGAAGTTACTCAGCTCGTACATGATTATAATATAATTTATAATTGTATTGTAATTTTTAAATAAAAAATAAACATTAAATTTTAGCAACAGTTTAGATTTGTTCAAATTGCCCACCTTTGGCACGAATTATAGCCTTCAAACAGCCAACAAAGCCATCACAGGCTGCAAGAAAATGTCCCGGCGGTATTTTGGCCCATTCATGGCAAAGCGCCGTCTTGAGATGTTCGACGCTTTGGTATTTTTTAGTGAGACTCTTACTCTCCAAAATGTCCTAGGCACAGAAGTCCAACGGATTGAGATCCGGAGATTTTGGTTGCCATTGTGCAGTAGAAATGAAGCGAGGAACCTGCTTTTTAAGTCATTCTTGGTTGACGCGTATTGAGTACGGTGGTGCTGAGTCCTGCTGAAATGGCCATGGTCTGCGGCCGAAATGTTTGTCTGTCCAGGGCTTCAATACTGTCATTAATATTCGGCTTTTATTTTGACCCCAAGGTCGATGAATAACAGCGGGGAGCGACCATCGGCCGTTGCGGCGGCCCATACATTACCATCGGCGGCGCTTGTTAATTTTCAGCTGACCTTTTTGGCAAGTAAACCCGATCACTTTGTTTGTTCACAAACTGCTCAATTTGGAATAACTTCTCATCGAAGAAAACCATTTTCGGTAACTGGCCACTTTCGTGCAAGCGAAGTAACTCCTTGGCTCTTTCCAGTCTAACTTTTTTTGGCCATCGGTGAGCTCTTGCACTTTTTAGAATTTCAATGGCTTTAGTCCACGCTCATTTTTCAATATGTGTTTTATCCGTTCTCGCGATATGTTCAGCTCACGAACAATTTTTCTACCACTGCTGTGCCTGAGAGTGTTCATAAGAATCCATTAACATCAACTTATCATCGTTCTCAAGGACTGAACATTGAATTGAACGCACCAGTCTACGTTGAAATTTGTGAAAAGATCTTGGTATGATGCCAAACAAAGTGGAATTGATTCAAGAGTTGTTAGACGCATTACCAACCCCTTCGTGTTCGTTTTAATATATGGGCCAAAGAGAAACTCCACAATGATATCAATTTTGCAAAAAAAAATTCATCTATTCATCTATTAAAGTTCATTTTAACTTTCATGGGTATGTTAATAAGTGAAATTACCGTATTTGGGAATCATAAAACCCACACGTGGTGGTACAGAAACCAATGCACCCATTTTGAATTAATCTTATCGCGCTATGATAATCGTTTTTTTCCTCTCTTCATAGATTGTGATTGAGGACCATTCTTTGGGAGCTCGAATTCAGTATCGAGAGCCGACATCGAGGCTCTCCACAGATTCATTAGTAGCATAGGCTGGTTGATAGGTGCTAGGACTTCATCGATGTAGTCGCGCTCTCCCACCCTTTTTGTTGTGTCTGGTCTGTGTGTTTCCTCCGCTTCCCACTCCTCCCCTTTTCTACATAACCTCCTTTCATCCTATTCTCCCTATTATCCTTCACTTATTTAGGACGTTGTACAGTGGGTCAATTCGACCTCCGGGTACTATATTTGTCTTGATTGACAGGTAGACGTCCTCTAACCAAACCTAACCTTCATGATATTGTTATGAACAATGTTTGATTTCTATAGGATGATGCAATTTGCCACTATCGATTTAATGCGTCAAAAAACGTTTGATAACCGTGAAACTAATCGAAATGATTGCGATTTTACATTGCAATTGAGCATTTGAAGGTCAACATTTGTGCTACGAGTGCCGAGATACAATATCAAACACTCGAAACATTGCAGGAAAATTGATCCGATCGAATGAGGTATTGTGAGTCCAGCTGCAACAGCCATATGAATGAAATAATATTCCATTTCTAATCGTGAAAATTGTACTTCACAACAAAAGAAAAACAAATTTGGAATAATTTCATACCATTTTTGTTTAATTATTGCATTTTTAAATTTCAAAATTTGAAATCACCCACAGTATATAACTCGAAGACATTTGAGGGGTGTCAAAAACTACAAATTTTGCGCGGAGTCCACGTAAACATTTGTCGGTTCACTTGAAGT